>JAOTQE010113900.1:0-2500 GCA_025631205.1 Nesometra sesokonis
AGTTGTCCATACACAATACAACACCGCAATTCAAAGTCGCACTGTGAGTAGGGAGAAAGGATGGCTTGAGGTCTGCCCCCACCTCATTCCTCCGCACCTCCCCCGCCATGGATCCGCGCCTGTTACAGTGTCAAGGAATGACTGAAGGTTAGGCATACTGAGAAACGGTCTGAAATCTGAAAACTGAAACTAAAATTAACAAAAATTAGACAAATCATGGTTAAAAGTAATGGGGACGAACCGTGCAGAAAACAATTGAATTCTAAAAAGTTGCTTCCTTCCAAAACCAAGTGGCCGATAGATTTACCATACGGTACCAGTTAGATGATCAACTAATACTAAGAAACTGCCTGCTAAATGGTTACCTATTGTACTATTAGAATTTGAGAAAATAACGTTATTCCTATTAAACGAAATGGAAACCCGATGGCAACATGGACCAGCAGATAGACCAATTATAAACAGTTAGTTGATTAGCAAACTGCATACCAAATTTCAAACCAATTTGACTATTAAATTTTGAAGAAAATACATAAGCCTTCAAAACATAATTGAAATCCATCGTAAAAGGTCCGACAGAACAACTGACCAACTAATTAATAGGATTACCAAAAAGAAACTGCCCGCTAAACTTCAAACCAATGGGACTATTAAAATTAAACCGTTGTATAACGGGCAGCCTAGCGCCCAACCGGCCATAGACATATGCATGAATGCTTAGGATGCTCGAGCACTGGTAGAATATATTTTTTAATGTATAAATTAATGTATAAATTTCAGACGAAAATGAGCACCCATTCAGAGGAAAAGAACTAAAGAGATTACCGAATTTATGACAGGAAGAGCCAGGAGCATATCACCTCTTTGATGGTGTTTTACTAAGATTACTGACACCCCGACCGACAGACAGAGCGAATTATAAAGATGACTTGAAACATGCATAAAACCTTTTAACAAGATGGTTTAACGTTATGTTTAGCATTAGGCCTGAAAAAGGCCTTATTCACAACCATGGAGATATACCTCCATGATTCAACAAATATTCTGTATTTATAAGCATGATTTTTAATTCAGCATGTAGTAACAAAGAACTTAATCCATTGACATCTGAACGGATCCAGCGTTCTCCGCGTTCTAAGAGCAAAGTAGGTTTACTAGCGGTCAATATGATCACTGAGTTTAATGGATTAATGTTGTAGAAAAAATTCTCCATTAGACAGAACAATGTTTCATAACGAATACAAGCAATTCTTTATTCGCGTTAAAGACTCTTTACGTTTGTTTTTTTAATGGATGAATAAATAAATAAATAGGCCCATTGATACTTTAATTATACGATTTTTTGCCTCAGGGAAATTAATGCCTAGAATTTGTTTTTCTCTACTCTTACATGAAGATGCACCGAATACTCAGTAGGCCTACAGTTGAGAATACTAATCTTTCGAAAAATAATTAATAGCGTTGTTTTTGTAGTACCGTATTCAGTGCACTTCACGTTAGAGGAAAACAAATTTTACCTATTAGGTGTACATCCCCATTAGAGAGTTTTGTCAAGTCTTATCACAATGGATAATTGGATTAGATTTCACTTGTTTGCTTAGCTGTACAGTATATTTCTATACTTTATAAACATTTAATGAGATAAACGAGAGAAAAAAAAATCAATAATTACCCACATTTTTTGAAAAGTAAAAATGATTAAACTGTGTAATGAGAAGGTACACGTAATGCCACTTTACCTTAGAACCCACTATTTGGATTTAGATGCAAAAAACATCTTAATGCTATCAAAATAATCATAAAGTAACCTTTATTTTCTTAAGCAATAAGTTTATTGACATACAATTTAAAATAAATATATAATAGGGCCTAATACTCAATTAAAATCCATTGATGTACTGTATATACATTAAAATTGAGTTGATTTACAGTCGAACATTCTCATAAGAGGACACCCTCGGGTCCGGGAAAATTGACCGCTTACGGGAGGTGGTCAACTACGAGAGTTTCAGTCGAGTTCACCAAACTTTAAAAACAACGTACAGTTGAACCTCCCTGTGCGGACACCTCTCGTAAACGGACACCTCCCATAACGGACCCATCTTCAAGGACCCGTTTGTTTTTCCTAATCAACGAATTTGGTACCTCTCGTAAGCGGACACCTCCTGTAAGCTTTTTGTTTTACAATTTAGATTTATTTTTGTTAATGTACCTCCCATAAGCGGACATCCCGGACAATTTTGTGATTTTTCTGAACAACAAATACAAATTGCTGTACAAATTCTTCCTTATACCTAATAATATTAAAATGATGAACAATATTGAATAAAACATAGAATGCGTTTCTAAAAAAAATGAGAAGCCATTTATGATGAAAAGACCAATGTGAGGCATAAGGACGTATAGGCTTACATAATTTTACAGCTTTGTCCCCTATTGGCCGAAATTCTCGTTAAGCGGACACCTCCCATAAGCGGACACTTTCCCGGACCAGAGTGTG
>JAOTQE010113900.1:7500-13032 GCA_025631205.1 Nesometra sesokonis
GCGCCTTTCTGTACGCGCGCTTTGCAATCGTGATGTCGCTGGCGATTTAAGCCGGGCACTCACTGTGTCGTGCGACGGTCGTACGACGGTCGTAACCGTCGCTCCCTGTGAGTGTGGTTGCCAGACGCGATGACAGTCTTCTACTCGACGGCCGACGGGTTTTTTTTTAATGATTCAACAGTGAAATCACTAAAAATCCGTCGGCCGACGAGTAAAAGACTGTCATCGCGTCTTGCATGCCACACATATGGGAGTAACGGTTTAGTAGTGCGACCGTCGTACGACCGTCGGACGACGCAGTGAGTGCCCGGCGAGTAGGATTATTCAAAATGAGAATATTCTATATGATGAGTATACTGAGTAAGGGTGGTTACTCAATATCATTATGTGGGTCATACTGATGACGTATCGTAATTACACCGTGACAACTGGATGCATTGCAAACGTAAACCAGCACTCTGCCTTTATCTCGATATACACTCATACATATTCAACTTCTACATTATCATAATTACTTGTCTTCGTACTATTGCCAATACACATTTATCTTAGCTATGTGCGAGAATTTTATATTAAAGATTTTACTTAACCGTCGTTGAATTACCAGAGCCAACATTCGCCACAACGTTGATGTCGATGATTCGCGATTGGAAGACACGCACTGGATTAAAATGGTTATCATGGTGTGTGGTACTTTGCATAAATACGTAATTTGACTGCTACCAGTATGATAACACATCGTAGTATTTTGTCGTCTGTGATAATTGTACAAATCCTCAACTATCGTCATTGCATACCGTTGCATATGGGAGTGGGTATACATCACACGTGATGTTGAATTCGTAGCGATAACACCACCGACGAAGACGACTCTATCGCCGTTTGCGATGCAACCACGACGACGATGCTCACCTACTCATGCGCTAATATCGATTGATCAATTTAGCGTGGCCTCGTAAATTTATTTCATCTCCGAATCGTCGTCGCCAGTGGTTTCGTTTTGATTCCTCAGTAAAGAAGAGAGCGATACAATACACACGCATTCTATGTGTGTGTAGGCCTACATCCCCTGCAGATGTCTGAAAATCGGCGCGCCCCTTTTATAGCCTGCCATAGTCAACAATCTGAAGATACAGCACGCTTTGTTCTATTAGCGTTTTGTATATTATGCTATTGGTTATTAGGGGCAACTGTCTTCCATATTTTAGAAAGCGAGTGCGAGAAAAACGAGCGATTAAACTATAGCAATACCATAGAAGAGTTTTGGGATAAGTACGTAGATACCGGGCTGGTAAACGAAACGGATTTGGAACATTTATTAAGTAAAAACGAATACGCCAGTAAAAAAGGACTTGTGGAATCTAAGCGTCCAAGATGGGATTTTCCGGGATCATTTTACTTTGTAGGAACCGTCGTAACAACAATTGGTATGTATTAACATTCTTGAGAATATTATATTTTTATCCTTTGTGTAGCTACTGAACGAGCTATTAAACTGTTGATCTTTATAATGCCGTGTATAATACCAACCATAGCCCTTGTTACTTGCAATCGATGACATAATTAACATTAACCTAACACACAATGCATATAAACTTGACTTTACTAAAGAAAATCAACTATAAATAACCCTGTGCTAAGACTAGTGTTACTATTAGTATTAATGAGCTGTATAAACAATAAATTATTGAAAGTAAGAAATGTGATTAGGCCTACTGTATAATATCACAGAAATAAATCGGTTCCTTAATAATGTATTTTATTTTAAACACACACATCAGTTAAAATTTAAAAAATACATTTTACTGTAACTACAAGTACTTTTACACTTTCGACCAATCAAATACGTAAAGTAGTTGTACCTCATACATTATTCATAAGGGTTAGGTCATGGTATGAACGTGGAAAAAGTTGAGTTCGTTGGTTGTTACTAGAGTTTCGTCGTTTAGAAAATTAAATCATTTGAAATGAAAAACGTAAGAATTTATTATTTAGTTGAAATATTTAGCATTTATATATGTGATATATGTTCTAGTTGTTTGTAATAATGATTTATTTCGAACTAGACCTGCTTAATGATAGCCTAGGCCCAGGCCCTCCACCACACAAACCACAGTCAAAAACTTAACAACTATGAGATCGCCATGCCTGGTAGTGTGGACGGTCACTGTGTGTTTTACCTTAGTGCCGTTTGGCTTAGCTTTAAACTTCATGAAACAGATTTAATTAAATATGGTACAAATAGTACATTATTATAATAGAAAGGTTCAAAAACATGAGAATATTGTTAAATAGGTGCCCTAACAGATAATTGTTCTCACCGAAGTCAATAGAGGTTTTTGTTGTGTTTAGTGTCTTAGGTTATTTTTTTCACCAAGAAGTTGTGTATCACCTTGTTATGTACAGTATTTTTATGGGAAGCCAGGGACGTTTTCTTAAAGTAACATGGTCCCCATTACAGCATTGTTTACTAGGAATTCTCAGGTTAATAGTGTATCCAGGATTTGGATAGAACCTGGTTAGAATATAACAAGCGAAAAAAAAAAATTAATAAAAACACCCCAAAACATCTTTCCCCTATATTGCGATTGTTGTAATGGATTGGTTAGCATACTTTTTAGTCGGAGTGCTCACTCCCTTGAAGGGTGTGCTTGGGGACATAGTTAAGCTTTTCATATTTATATTCTATTTTTTTTCTACCTCTAAAGTGGGGTAGGTGGGAGGGGGGAGGGAAGATGCTCAGGTACCATAAGAAAGCCCTGAATATGCCACTATCACTGCCCAGTTGTTTTTTTTAACGAAATGTCTACTTTGTTAATTGAGACTAATAATCAGTGTGGATTACTGTAGCCTTAGCGTTTGTCATTAATTTTATTTGACCATTTTTTGAACTTCAGTTATAAAAAAACTACATGATATTTTAGACATTAAATTCATTTCATTTATTTATTTGACATTAACAATGCTCATTAACTATTTTTTTTTTTTATTTGTATTTAGAAAAATTGATTATATTATTTATTTTATAGACCCATCTATGATCTAATCTAGTCATCAAAGCGAAATGCTTAAAAAAAATCTTTGACATAGTTTTGATAAATATCAAGATCTTCATCCCAGCTAACAATATTACGTTATAAGAATGTTATTATAAGGTTACATTTTGGTGTTGTTAAAAACGTTAATTTGTAAAGCCATAATTAAATACTTTTAACCACTTTTGACAATATCTAACGTAATTATAACATTTGAACATTCATTTAACGTTTGTATAACGTTTTGCAAACGTTATTTTGTCACATACCAAATCACAACGTTCTTGAACGTCATAAGAACGTTTTGTTTTTGCAGGGATTATTGTTTACAAGGAATACTAATCATGTGCTGCTAATTATTGTATTTCTTTACCTTAACAATACTTTTAATGTAAGAAGCAGTAGATAAAACATTTTCTTACCTAAGACACTAATCCTTATGTGGATTTGTAAGCTTAGTGTTAGTCATTAATATTATATGACCATTCCTTGAACCTAAGTTTTAAACAACTCAATGACATTTAAGACATAAAATTTTCATTTGTTTGTGAAATTTGTTGGCTAAATTATTGTATTGTTTTTTAGCTTTGTAGTATCATTTTAGATAGACTGCTCACCTATGATCTTAATTACCCTGATATCAAAATGCGAGGATATTGTAAATTACTTTTTTTTTTCTGTTTGTCGTTCTGTATACAGGGGTAGATTTAGAGAGAACGCAGTCGTTGCATACTCCCCTCTCGACGTGTCATTAAATTACCTGTGGGCCCACTCTTATAGTATGTGCGCCTTCCAAAATGTTCTCCCAAGAAATAGATATTGAGAATATCTGAAAATTACAACAGACTGCCCTTCCTTTTTTTGGAAAGTGAAATCAACATTTCTTTGTATCTTTCGTTGGAATAACCCAGGGGAAGGGGAGGGGGACACTTCGGCCGTACCCCCCCCCCCTTTCAAAAAGTAAAATATATCAATATTATTAACATTGTCTATAAAATGAAAATATTCAGCAAAAATTGATCTCTTAACACGCCACTGGGGCCATTTCCTGATATTTAAAGACCAGAATTTTTCAGGGAAGCATGTCCCCGGAACCCCCTAAAACTTTGACTCTCTACCGCCCCCCCCCCCCTTACCCTGCCCCTTTTTCAAAAGTCTGCATCCGCACCTGTAACTCACCTTTATTCTTTCTTCATAATGTCTACAGTTTAAGATATAAGCATGAGTAACATATTGCATGCAAAAATACACATTGTTCATAAAAAATTCATTCTATAATAGGCCTATGTATACATTCCTTTTTTTCCAAAATACAATATTTTTGATTTCTTTATTGTAATGCTGTAAAATCAATATTATTAAGGTTTAGACAATAATGACGTCATGATTATGGTAACATTGTAATATTTTCTGTGTGAAAGGGGCTTTAAATTGTTTTCTGTTATTACTTTTACTTGGAAATAAATATGATTCAGCAAATTTATTATATTACCATTACAGAGAATCAGACATTTTCAATTTACTATAGCATGTTTTGAAGATGCCAAGCAAACCCATAAAGAATTCATCTAACGATATATGTCACAGAGAAAGCTAATGGTTATTTACCTTAAATTGAACTTAAATTCAACACATACTTAACTTGAAAAAATCCAGCAGAGATAAACGAGTAATCGCAAAACGTCACAAGAGTTGGAAGTTTAACAAAGTGACATTTACCTGATCACGAGCCCATTAAACGTATCAATAATTTTAGCACGTGCTCCCTGAGATTATGCAAATGGTAAGAAACTAAAACGGAAATAAACACAATAGTATTAAACAATCTATGAGAGCCAAATTCACCAGCCATCTCTCAGGCATAATGCATAAGTCTCACGCATTATGACCCATTTTGGATATCTCACACATAAATCATATTTTATAACAATATTTATTTTTTTTGCATAGACACATTTCAACTAATAGAAAAAACTGTACATTAAATATATTTTACTATATAGTAATTTAGGTCGTGGTCATCTGTAGATCCGAAAGGTCCACTAATCAACTTCAAGTAAGAAAGCATAATGCAGGCCTAGAATTTCGACGCGAACCCGCGAACCGGTTCGCGCAAAGGTTCGCGCTAATTACCAACTGCGAGAACCAATTTTGGTTCGCCTACCTAGCCTAGAGGCCTACACTATTTTCTAAAACGTCTGAAACGAAGTATAGAACATCATTAAAATGAAGACTTATCGATCTAATATCTTTACTATTTACCATTCTAACAATTCGTGATTCATTTCCACGATCTTTTTCGATGCCCTGCAAATAAAAATTATTCTAGGGCCTAGGCGTAGGCCTACCACCGTTAGCCATATTCAACTGGGAATCTGCTCATTGTGGTAAAATCCAACGTGGGTAGAAAGCTTTGGGGATTTTATAGGCAAGGCGGTCGTGTAAGTAATATCACACGTGTGATGATTTTTGGTGCTTGTCTGCAATTTGGCTAATT
>JAOTQE010113911.1:0-13032 GCA_025631205.1 Nesometra sesokonis
TACCCGGCAGAACAAAAGAACACAACTCGACTGTTCAGGGCGATAAGGCCGATATTTTCTGACAAACAGTGACCCCGTGAGGTCAAATTGGTGTACACATTAGGATTAGCTGCTTCGCAGCAATTAAACATAATTCCAGTCAGTGTGTAATGTGGACATAATATACACTAGTGTAAGCCCATTAATACTGAACATACACATGGAATAACAGTCAGTTTTTTTGTAGGCTTAGGTTTTTGTTGACTGTAATTCATTTATTGAACTCAGATGTTGGGTGGGCATACCCATGTATGTGTAGACTGTTTCATTGTATTAAATAACTCAGATGTTGGGTAGGCTTATATCCAGGTTTGTGTAGACTTAGTACATTGATTATATAAAAACCTCAGATGTTGTCCTGAGTCACTACAGTAAAAACGCATGTTGAATTAACATTAAAAGCCGACTTAACAATTATTACTTAAGATAAACAGTATAATCATAAATTTAATGAGTTATTGTAAATAACGAAAAGTAATGTCTACAAAATTATTTTATAAAATTGCGAAATTAAAGATTCACAAAAGTACATAAACAATTATATATTTTATCAAATGAAGGGCAAAAAGTTCAATGAGGTCAAGTCCTATAGGTAATATAAAAAAAACACCTGTGAAAACAACTTAACTGCCTAACTCCCACCTGTCAATTTCAGAAGGCCCTCCTACAAACCGATTATCTATTGAATTCAATGGAAGTTATTGAGAATGTGTGACAGATTGCAGAAATACATTGAGGCTAGATAGGATGTTCCTTACGGCTTTGCCATCAATCATGTAACAACATTTCATGCTACTTGGCAAATGTCAGGTCACAGGCTAATATTGGTTTAAAAATAATTTATACCTATAGATCAAAATTAAAATATACAGTTATATCTTGTTCCGTTGTACTAAAAGAGCATGAAGGAAAATAATCTTATTTTATTTTACTGCTATTTACAATATAGTGTTTTACGAAGTAAAAAAAAAACCTGTCTTGTCCAAGGATATCTTACACGAACAGCACAACTCGGTTTAATGTCCCGAGTCACATTATTGCTGCATAAATGTAGGAAACAAGTATATTTTTTAACTTTATTACAGCCAACATTTTTACATAGATGAAGGAATTTGAATGAGGTGATACTTGTTTGTCACTATCAGTATGATACAATACCCAGTGTCAGTGCCTGGATTTCCCCGATGGCAGGGCAAAACCCCTGACAGGTTGAGCTAGGTTGGGGTGGGCATGTGTCCGGTTTTTAATTTGACCAAAAAAAAACCAGTTTTTGGAGTATTTCGCATGAATTTTAGGCACTTTTTGTATGGTTGGAGGCTTGTCTGGGCCTTGAAAAGACCCTACAAAGTAGGTTCGTCCCCGAGATCCCCCATTGGGGGGGGGGGGGGCTGTAGCCCCCCTAGCCTCCTAAAGAATAAAGAATGGCAAAACCGTATTCATTCTCTGAAGATATTCAATAATGTTGATATATAGTACACAAATATCAACGCCCTACATCTGATGACGCAATCGCTATGGCGAAGGTTAAAGTTGGCAACAGACAGACAAGCAAACAGACAGACGGATGGACAGAATGATGATCTTCAATCCGAAGAATAAAAAGCATAATTTCAAACATGAGTAACATGACATATTCAAGCAAATAGATGTCAAAGCTTCCATTTAACAAGTAATATTCCTATAGTAATTAAAATCTACATAAGTTAAATTATTTTAATTAAACTATAAAGAATGACAATAAAGTAAAATAATTCTGTCACCATTCTGATCATCAACCACATAAATACAGTATTAAAATCATGAAAACCCACATAAATACAGTATTAAAATCATGAAAATTATTTGAGGCATGTCATGGCAAAAACACCAAGTTGTCGGAAAATTGAAAAACAGAGGTAATATTGAAACAATATTACACTTGTTGTAAGCTTTAAAATGAGAAGTTAATTATCAAAATCAGACTTCTATAACCAAAGTTATGTAGCAGAATAGACAAAAATTTCCTTTGTATTTATTTTTATTTCCTGCTGTTTATTTGCTTACTCCCTTTGCAACAATGTGATGGTTTTGCCATGCCTTGCCTCGTTTGAAGAATTAAAATAATGTAATAAATAAGGTCTACATTTCCTTACCTGAAAAGATAAAGCAGTACAGGTATTCAATCATGGAGGATAATACCTCCATGATTCAATCAAAATTATGTTTGACAAAATTCATCCTGATCTACAGACTCTATGTAAAGTGTAAAGTATGCAATGCACTAATGTTGGTAGTGCAAGTATAATACATAGCAATTTGTTCTATTCAAAAGGCACAATTCCAAGACAGGGTAGAGCCGCTGATGTATTCAAGCATGTAGACATGAAAGCTGCTACATCAACAAGTAAAATTCCTGATCAAAATCTGCATTGTAACTATTTTAAGTCACCTATAAGAAATGACAATGAAGCTAAATATATCCGTCACCACTCCGATCTCCAACCATGTAACTACAGTATTAACATCATGAAAATTAAGTGATAATAAGAACGTACTTCTAAATTGTCTTACCTGGAAAGGCAAAGCAAAAATCAATTATTGAAATCAGAAATTATACATTCTTATGCAAGCCATTCAATAATGTCAATATACAAGAATGTAGCAAATTGTACTATCATAATATATTAGTATGATTTGCTATATTCAGCATAATTCCAAACGTGAGCAAAGTCTCTGACGTAGAAATCAAAGCATTCAACTAGTAATACTCCTCATTGAAATCTGCGAACGTTTCAAATATTTTAAGCGAACTATAACGAATGACAATAAACGGCGGTTTTATGTTACATGTATGTGCGAAGTCGTTCCAAGCATTTACAAGCAAAAATAATGGAAATCTGTACGGTAAATGACGGCTATACTATTACATGTTGAAATCTACACTCCAGAGTCTCAGTACAGCATATACATTAACTTTTTAGTGTACTCGTGTTCCACATTTAGATTTGTAGTAATTTGCCAATTGCGCATTTCTGCGAACTATAAATGATACTAAACATTCAGAACAGTAATTTTAAGAACCAATTTAAACACTCGATGTGTGATTTTGTGACCAAGGTAGAAAATTCAAATTACCTGTTTAGTGAGTATGTACATAGTAGGATGATTTATGATTTAACATTAATAATAGATATTATAGTCATAATCTAGTATAAACACAATCTTATTTCTACGCCACACAGCTATTGAAATTACTGAATTGTAATGAAAAGGAAATTAATGTGGAGTAGAGATGAAGCACTATCACAAATTGATGTTTTATAGATAATATTCACAGCATATGTTAACTTCGAAAAGAATTTTGTATTGCGCAGATTTATCCAGTGGCAACATAATTAAAATGTCAAAACAAAACACAAAACAAAAACAAAACATTTAAACTGCCACCAGTATTAGGTCTAATTTTTATTTACAGAGTTTTGACTAGTATACCGTACACATAATCAATATTTAATGAAGTTGAAAGATGAGAAGTCCTATTCAACAAGATGGAGCTGAATTTAATAACTGTAGATTGTTATCCACTTTTACCAGATTTCGTCATGCAGCGATTGTTTATCCGAGAAACTGGATGTGCGTACGGGACGCAGCAGACATTGCGACTTACGTAATTGTTGTAAGGCACAACTAAGCCTAAAACCACCATATAAAAGCTGCCGTTTTTTCACAATTGACTAAGGTTGATTATGAAGAATTAAGAAGTATTAAATTCACAAGAATTGCTGTGAATTTTTTTTTGGTGAATATCTGCCAGAGGATATGGATTTTAAGTTTGAATATGTAGGCTAAGTAGACTAGGAGGAGGCCTAGCCTATCTAGGTGGCAGCATAGGCCTATCCCTGACAAAACTGAACTTGCAAGTATAAATATGTAATAGAGTAATTATAGTATTCAATGCCAAAGGCTCATATGGATGAATGTCTTCCGATATATTGCCTAATCTCGACCAGAAGTATCCCAGTATCCCAATCGAAATTATGTCTACGCCGTTGAAATTTTGGGTAAGGGGCAAATCCAGTGAAGCTAGAAATAGGGTGCCCGATGCCAAGTTGGAGGCCAGAATTGAGAACTTATCAGAAAAATTATGGCAACAGCATGCATAGGGCCTGGGAAAATGTTTCTCGACAGATGCTCTCTGGTGCACTTTTAGAGGCCCAAAAATGTGTAACAAAAATTTTTCTTCCGGGAGCAAAGGGGTGGGAGACCCTGAGTCACATGGGCTCCTCCTTGGATCCATGCCTTGTGGGGTATTCTTTACAACTCAAAATAAAATTAAAATCAAACCTTTTTAAAGCGTTGCTCTGAATAACTTCAGAAAAGACAAGACACGAGTATAACTTCCTAAATGCCAGTAGTCTTGTATTTATTGTACCTGCATTAAATCTCAAGATTGATTCCAAACAGGCCTACACTTGTTTTCACGTGAGCACACTACATTGAAATAGCATCCTGGGAATAGTGTAGTTTTAATACTGTTTGTATGCATTAGTGGGCGCTAGAGATTCCAGCAACTAATGCTAGATGAAATTAGCACTTATGGACCTCTGTTATTAGAAAAAAATGCAAATCAGATTCTTAAGAATGTTGACTATAATACAAATTAAAATTGTTTAGATTAAGAGCCTCAGTAGGCCTATAACCGAACCAAATTGCCAAAAATGTTGTGCCTAGGTAAACAATTTATTTTTAGGCTTCATTATGGAAACGTGCTTAACCATATAAATATTATTATTAATTTTTCATGGTAGAATAAAGATTATTACAGTATTTATAACAGTATTAGTAATAATATCTGAATATTTTTATTATATTGTAAACAATTATGTTTGCCACAATAATACAATAAGTGCAATTTTAATGTGAGAAATACAATTTTTGCTATTTTTATCACAACATTAATCTACTTAGAATTGGCAAAGTCATGTTTAAATGTGGCAGAACCAAGCCAAATAAGACATAAGTCAGAAAATTGAAAATTGATTTTTTTTTATGGATTATAAAACTACACATTATTATCTTTAGTATGCAAAAAAAAATCAGTTTCATACGGTGTGTTTCCTTGCGAAGTTATGAACAATCGAAGTTCGAACATTTAAATTGTATGTTTTGAGAAAACTGCATTTGAAAATTGTTTATCAGTATACATTGACTACGTAAGGTCATTCTATTGCATTTTTTAAACATTTGTTCATCATATATCCGAAAATTGTTAAGGTAGTATGAAAGGTACAGTATATGTATGAACTGTATATTTTTTAAATAAATTTGAAAAATAATTTGAAAAAAAAAAATTAAATTTCCGCCTAATGTGCAAAAAACTAGCATTTGCGACTTATGTCTCATTTGGTCTGGCTCTGCCAGAAATGCGGACATAACTGTGTGTAGTGTTATTTGATGTTTGGAATACCAAAGATTACTGACTAAATCATAACTTAGTTCCTAGTCGACTAACGTCAGGTTTAAATTTTCTGGTAGTGCACGGGTACATTAAAGATTTAAGAATATATGGGCAACGTCCAAATTAGTAAATCTTGCTGCAACATGTACTTGGAATAACGACATTGTTAAATAGTTTTCTCAAAATAAACTATTTATATAATGTTGAATGCCTTTGAGGGAATACCCTAAAATATTGTGCGAACTGTGACAAAATATTGAAAAATTCGAAGATGATTTCAATATTTTGCCCCAGCGAGTACAATGCTTTTCAGTATCTATTTAATGGGTTGTTACAGGCTTAGGTGATTTATGTGTTTGCCATTATGCATGTAACAGCATTTGCATCTGGTTTTCCAAATAAAGAATCATCATGTGGCGAAATTGGGGTACAGCAGTTTAGGAGGCTGGATATTAATCACGCATGGGTCAACATTATATTTTATATGACACCTAGATAGATTCCTGCAATCTGATTGGTCGATCGTTGTCAATCTTTGGCCCATTTCATGGTGACATCATGAATTGTGCAATTTTTCCTAACAACCAATGAGGTCTATTTGAGAATACAACGTGGGAAGTTTATTCTTCTCGAGCAGTTTGCATTACACTTTCCTACTTGGTAAAATTAAATGGTCAGTTTTTCTGGGCATTTAGAGAACAATATACTGCTTACGTCACAATAAAAAAAAAAAAAACAGAAAACAATAGGTGCCAATTTTCCACCAAATTTTTATGGTCATTTTATGCCTGAATCATTTTGTAATCGTATGATTTTGCAATGAGATATTATGAAACATAACAATTTACCGTAAGAAGAATGTCCTAATAACATGGAATCTTCAAAAACTTTAACTATCAATGTAATTTTAAATCTAAAACGTCACGATACAACACTGTAAGTTAGAAGATACAAATCAGCAACGCTTCCCTGCATATGATAACAACATCAGTTGACCAAATTTGTTTAAACTAACCGCCTGACTCGGGTAATTCCTAATGTTAACTTTCTGGGCTGTTCACATTAGAGTTTTTTAGGTAAACTTAACAGTGGGATGGTTAATTTTACCCATACCAACAAGTATGATTGCGGCTTAAGAGAAGATTTGTTTATTTTTTTTGTAAGGAAAATGGAATTATATCCCTGCTTCATGTATCCATATTTGACAACAATATTGTGCAAACAAAAAGACCCTTATCTTAACTATAGGATAAATAGCAACTGAGTTTGTCAATAGATCAATTACCCTATAATCACCTAACAAATAAAGGATTAGCTCTCATCACTATTAACATGTTTGATTTGTAGCAAGAACCAAAACACTGTGCAACACTCGAATCTATTTAAGGAGAACTTCAACTCATAATTTTAATCGTACTGTATTGGACCATAATTGGACTTTCACCAGTGATACATCCATGGTAAAACTATCCAGCACAGTTTTACTACAAATCCAGTAACGACAGCCAGGAATATTTCAGGCCTCGAATTTGTAGGGGCAAGGCTATATTTCGGCTGATTTTGAACTGTACAAATAGCATAAACAGGGCACCAAAGGCCATTTTGTACAAATTGTATCTTTATGTATTAGTGGGAATAAGGGGCACCGAGGCCAAAGAGGACTTAATGACTTTCAATTTTTTAAGTCACTCAGGCCAATTGGCCTAATTAGCTAATTGGCAATTAGGCTACTTGTTAATTGGTTATTTTTATTTCCAACAAGATGTGGTTCAATTGGGACTTTGTCGAGATAGCAGAACATAGCCCTTAGAGGCAGGACAATCTCACCAAAAGCATGATAGTTGGATGTGAATCAGTGTAAACACAGCTTTAGGTTTATTTAATATTCATCATGAATAGGCAGATTCTAATTGCGCATTACAAGTTCAAGTAACATGATCTTTGTGGTCAACAAGCAATAATAAAATAAATTAAACAATGGATAATTAGTTCGGATTTACATGATTTTATAACATATTGACTGTCAGATACAGATAAGTACAACAGAATCCGACAGATTTGAGCAATTATTGACATGTACTTCAATCAGGTATTTTAGTAGGCCAAAAGAAATCCAATCCAATGAAAAATTATAGAATTTGCGGGATTGAGGTTGGAATCTGATAGATGGAGAAATTATTGATATATACTTCAATATTAGTGGGAGCAGCTGGCGCAACAATTGCGGTTCAGAATCCCAATCGAGAGGTTAGTGGTTCAAGACTCACTCACGCCAGTTGCTTGTGCATCTGAGCAATGCACTTTACTCACATTGCTTCAGTCTACCCAGCTGTACGATAGGTACCGGCAAATTGCTGGGAAGTAACCTGCGAATGGACTGGCGTCCCATCCAGGGGACGGCATAGTCTCATCCGCTTCATGCTACAGAAACTGGAAATAGGCTCCAGCCTTATGAGCCTTCAGGCCATGACAATGGATTTACTTTTACTTTAATAATAACAAGTATTTTAGGCCTACTATGTTAAAGAACCCAATCTGATAAAAAAAAGAGTAGAATTGGCATGGTTGAGCCATGAGACTAGAAACCCGATAGATGGGGCAATTACTGACATACTAACAAGTAGAAAACTATATTCAATTTAGACTGCAAGTATTTTAGTATTTGAAAGAATCCATTCTAATGAAAAAAAAAAGGCTGACTTTGTAAGGTTGATGTTAACTGGCATAATTCCGTGGCTAGTTCCAGTGTCTGTGAAGATCGGATGAAAGCATAGTGGACATGTTCTGTGGATGACACAGAAAAGAGATAATGTGGAAGGTATGGTAAAACGTAAATACAATGTAATCATGTCGCAGTCCTCATAGTCGACTTGCAAATAACACTTTGTAGTTTATTAATTACTACAATACTGTATGTACCACACTTCATATTCTATCCACAATCAGTTATAGGCCTGTAAACCTAAGTGACAGAAAAATGGGCCATGGCATCATACCATGGCTTTTTTAAAAATGTCATGGTAAAAACAATGTACAAAATCAATAATCTGTCTTCTTATTTTAACCTTGCAATCTGCAAAGTTTGAAATTCGACTTATTTTAGTTATCATAGTAACTATGTCCAGCAAATCCACCAAAGCCACTAACACCGCCTCAAATAGCAAATAGCAAATAGCAAATAGCCTCCCCAAAGATGCTCTTGGAAAAACTAATAACATCCTTATGCCTAGCTCAAACCTGTGCGGTTTTAGCTGCGAGTAGCTCTGTTAGCGTAACGCAGCCTAAAGGCAGCACTCCGCCGCAAACTATTCTGTAGTAGTCACACTGTTACGTTGTAGCTTGTAAAGATTTTGAAAAACGATTGCCTATGGTTGCCTTTCACCTCGCCCCAACTCCCTTTTGCTTGTAGCAGTACAATTTAATACGAATATTGCTCATTCCGTAGCGTGTTTATCTTGTTTGCCACTGATTTGTTGCTCTTTAGCAGCTCGCTCTAGTTCATTTTTCTGCTTATCTACTGGCTTTCACTCAAAAGCTGTTCATTCCCACTCACTTCCCTACACATCAGTTCGTGTTGCTGCATACGAGCTTGTAGAGAGTTGCCCTGGCATATAAGTTTTTGTTATTTTGCCTTACCAGTCATACTCTCTGCAAATCTAGTGAACACAAATCGATTTGGTGAACCCTGGCTTTGCAAAAGATCTATATTGCATAAACTTAAGACTTTGGTTCAGTTGGACGACGAGGGCAAATGATGGTATGTGCCAGGGATATTGCTTATCATATCCGACCTCAACGTTGTTGGATTCGATCTTGGGCCGGAAGAAGAGATGACCAGGGTCAATTTAAGAAGCTGATAATTGAACTAGAAGCCGAAAATCAAGAAGCATCCACAAACGTTTTAAGAATATGTCCTGCAATGGTTACAAACCTAGAAAAAAGGCTGCATTGGCATGTGTTAAGTAGCTTGGTGTCGCTCGACCTTGCTCGCATTAGCTGGTTGCCACTCGTCTTAGCTGCCATAGATTTTGATCTTGCCTTCAGTTGTGGATGTTTGAAAAAATTTAAAACTATCGAGCTAGAACGCAAGGCCTCTGCACTAGCTTCCTATTGACCTTGTATTAGCTTTTTTCATTGCGTAGTTCTGCGTTAGTTTGCGTTAGGTTGCATGGGGAAATACACAGCCAAGCGCAAGCTCGAAACGCAAAGGTGTGAGCTAGGCTTACAAGAGAACATTTATAAATAACTGCGCAACATTAAAAAGATTAATTTGTAGGGATTTTTTCACCTTTATCAAAAGTAAAAAGTTTAAGTTTTTCTTATTTGTTCTAAATTTTTGGGTAATGTCAACCTAAAAAGAAAAAGGATTATCTAGCAAGAAAGTGCATATTTTACCACACATACACCCAGTTTATTTCCTTATGGAGGGGAAATTTAAGATACTCGCAGGAAATGTTACTGATTTTAGCAGGATATGTTGAAATTCAGGAACCATTAAAGCCTTGTCTACTCATGACAATTCAGCAACAGAAACAAAAATATAATCAAAACTTATTTATAGACATATTACATCAGAAGATTTTTGATCCAAATAATGTGGTACACATCAGATTGTTCTCTTTGAGGAGAGGCAAACCATTTGCGTATGCATAGTGTTGTGTGAAAGGGACCGTCAACCATCTACTGTAACACACTCCTCTTCATGTATAAGATTAGTGTAAAACACTGAGCACAAACTGGTTGAATGCCACTGATGAATTAAGCATTTGCAATGTTTTGCAAAAAAAAAAACCTGCAAGGAACGTAAACTAACCCATGTTGGAATATATTGAATTAAAATGCGTTTGAAGACTTAGTTCGACATATTGAACAACATGGTAAGGCCTGAAAGGACTTGTATCGGCAAAAATTTTAAATTTGGTTGGTCAGTTACAAGCACACCACTTTTACAGTATATTCTGCAATGTTATTTTTCTTTATGTCTAGTTTATTTTTTGTATAAATTCATGCATTTCTTACCATGTTCTGTGTAATATGTATTAGCCAAAAAATCAGATGATATGTTAGAAAAAAAGAAAAGAAGATTTAGCATAATTCATTTTATTTCCTTCACCCTTTAGCTCACTTAACAAATCAAGATCCCTCTAATTTTGAGAACATTCAACTGAAGCACGTCTATTATGATGATTCCAATTAATGATAATAAGTGATACTTATGTATCATATCATCAATTGAGAAGCCATTGGAACAAAGATTAAAGTTTGTATATATGAGGCGTGACGGGGCAAAACCACCAAGTTGTAGGAAAATTGAAAATTGAGATATTGTTGAAACATTATTACGTTTTTTGCAAGCTCAGTGTTTTACACTAATCTTATACATGAAGAGGAGTGTGTTACAGTAGATGGTTGACGGTCCCTTTCACACAACACTATGCATACGCAAATGGTTTGCCTCTCCTCAAAGAGAACAATCTGATGTGTACCACATATCATATAAGGGGTTAATTATCAAAATCGGACATCTATAACTAAAGTTATTTGACAAAATATTTACAAATAGCCTCGACTAGCCTCGTATGTAAAGTCTACAATACTGGGCATCTACAGTATGCACTGTAAAATAAGTGAAAGGGAAAAAATAAGGAAAGAGAAAAACACCTCCAAGATACTGTAATCCTGCCTCGCTTGCCTAGGATCTGCCAGATTGTATCTTGGTCAGCACAGGTGCCTATTGAATTGAACACAATCTATTCCATGATTATACATGGCTATACGTACTTATTGATTATGGAATTTGCTCCTCCAGGTACACACTTAGTCTCCTGGGTGAAGAGGGACAATGCAGATACACACTACAGTATCTGATTCATATTAGCAAGGAGTGCCATAAATTTGGAGCTTCCAAAGCAAAAATATCTTTCCAAATTTCAACGTTCAAGTCAACACTAACTGCAGTATAAAAGCTGTGGTGACATGGTTGCTTGATGGTTAACATGATCATTGCTTGCATACCAATCTCAAATTCCTTGGTTCAATCCTGAGTGAGTGCTTGAATTATTCTCTGCCTTAACCTTGTAACATGATTATAGAGTATTGGGAGTTGGTTGTTGGTCTGGGAGGTGACTGAGAGATCAAACTAACAAACACAGTGTTCATAGTCTATTGCTATGTTCAGACTCATGGCTTAAGCGGAGCTTAGCGTAAGCAAGGCGCAAGCTAATCTGTGGCGTAACGACCAAGGTGTTCGGACACAAGGCGTAGCGCAAGTCATAAGTAATTTTAAAATTGCCGCCAGTGGGGTTTTCTATGACCAGCGATCCATAATTGATTGGCCAATGCAGACTGATTGAAAATTGTGATTGAACAACGCGTAACACAAGGACAAAACCATTCAGGTGTACGAGGCGTAGCTTTGTAGCTTACGCTAAGCCGGGGTTTGCAGGGAGCACAAGTTACACTCCGGATTAGGGACTTACACTAATCGTAAATAATCGTACGCCGCGTACGTTACGCTCTGCTTAATCGTTGAGTCTGAACATAGCCTATGATAGAGATGCCTAGAAATTGTAGATTCTCTCCTGTTATCTCACAAAATATCTACTGGAGAAATTATAACCTAGGCTATAATGAGTTTAGATCTAACTTAAAAAAAAAAAGTGTTAAAAAATGTTAACCTTTAGAGATATAAAGTATGTATGAACAAACGCGAAAAGGGAGGAAATGAGGATTAGCGCAAGGTGTGTGCAAGTGTTATGTTGGAAGACAAGCACAGAGTGTGATTGTCTTTAGGTCAGGGTGAGATTTATAATCTTATGTTAAGTAGTTCATAAGTCCAAAATAATGAGTCTTCATTATTAATTTGCTATACTGATTGACAGCTAAAATATTATAAATATTGTTGTTGTTACAGTAGTAATTATTGCATAAATACTTATTATTTGTTTATATTATGATAACCCTATCACAAAATGTTGCTTATTATAGTTTTGATGAGGTATGATTATGAATGTGATGAAGACAATGATGTAACTGCAGCGGCGGCGGCAACGACGATGACCATTATATTTGATAATGATGATGATGGTTGTGGTGGTGGTGACAGTTTTTTTGATGATGTTTATGATGAGGATGATAACGACAACGATGACGATTGATATTGATCATGGCTGACAGGTATGATGACGAATGACAAAGACTACAATGATAATATTCATGAATACTGAAGACTACAAAAGATAATGGAGATGGTAAGACAATAGTTATTATATACTGCATTAATGTATCCTTGTTGACTGATTGGTTAAAAGCGTGTCGCATGATCAAACATAATCCAATCACCAAAGTAATATTTACGGATACGTAAATAGTAAGACTATTTACGGATTCTGTCCCATTGAACACTAGATGGCGTTATCTCATGTGACCCGGCGCTGTACCGATTGCGACCGCAACAAATAAGAATGAATCAATCAATCCATCAACAAGAATGAACAAGAATGTATGAATCCAGTATATAAAACAAATATATACTGAGATGAAAGGCTCTGGATTAA
>JAOTQE010113922.1:0-11050 GCA_025631205.1 Nesometra sesokonis
AAAAACCTATTGCAACAGTCTCGATTACAATGATTGTGATTTATCTTGTTAATTTGAGTGACCTACAGAAAAAAAAACAAAAAAAAAAACTTTTTCCACCCGCCCCTCCATTACTTTTTTCAAGGTAACAACCCTAATGATCTACAAGATGCATCACATGCAGATCATATTTTTATCAGAAGAGGATGTTGTTCATATAAATCAAATAATGATAAAGGAAGTAATATGGATCTTCAGGCATAATCACAACTCATTAAAGGCTGATTACAACACATGCTTTTGTAAAATCTCTGCAAAACTTTAACAAACATAGCAAACACTACCCAAACCCACTGATAGTAACTGAATCATTTAATATTACTTAGGATCTCAATAAAAACAAATAATTGTATTTATATTTTATTTATTTGGTAAAATGATTTTTTTATGAAAAATATTATACAGCATATAAAAAAATACGACAAGCATAAAAAAGCACATTGTAAGCACTACCTTAACACTTCGATAGAGATTGAATCATGTAGTACAGGACTTATTTATTATTTCAAAGAAATAATTTTAAGGAAACAATTGCGTATTAAGCAACACACTTTAGATTGTCACTAAACAATGACCAAAACGTCATCACCATTAATTTTATAATTAATTTGCTCATATTAAAATAACATCAAAGTTAATAACTTGAAAATAAAAATAAGTGTATTTAAAAAGTTATTCAATAAGATTTTTACACTGAAAAGTAACAAAAGTTATAGAGGCTATCAGCCTTTTAACGAATTTTTTTTTTAGCATTTTGATGTTACAAAATTAGGGGTAAATATTATTTTAAATTTTAATTAAGAGTGAAATGATCATAATACGTATTTCTTCACAATAAGAAAGTTATTTTAAAATTCAACTTTTGTTGTCATTTTTGGGCGACAAAACATCTTTACGAAAAAAGGTCACTAGTAACTTTTCCTACTACTGTAGACATCCTTTATCCAAATGTGATTGGCCAGTGCAGATTGGTAGCAATGTTTGATTAGCCAACGCAGACTGATTGACAAGTGTACGAAGTGTTAGCCCATTAGCGTACATGAATCCTGCAATTACAGCTACCACTAATTATTCAGCAGATTTCACTTAGCCACCGACATACGCTAATCCCCGGCTAGTTCAAACACAAAAATCGCATACCGCGTACGTTTTGCTACCCTTAAATTGGGAGTATTAATGTGGCATGTCTATGGCATGACATTTCGTCTCTCCACATTTATAAATTCCAAGGTTGTGGTGTACCATATAATTAACTAGAACCATCTTACCATGGCCACTTTAATATAGGATTCCATAATTATTTGATCTGTGTGGCACTTCAGAATATTAAATAATTATCTGAATAAATGGATTGGTTATCTACAAACTGCTTTCAATGGATTATACATGCACTTTATGGTCTAGTTTTTGAATCTTCTTATCATCAAGGAATTTCTTTATTAGAAAGTAATCGGGCAAGGCATAACATTTTTAAGTGATCATACTTTCGCTTAATAAAACTTGACTATCAATTGCCTTTTGATATCAGCCAAGTATTTAATCTGAAAACAAGGGATCATGGTATTAATAATTATTATAAGATTTTTGTATAGTGTGTATCCAAGGCGCTTGTGTAACATAACATGTACGCGTTCAATGGCTGGCAACTACATCAAAGTTCGCATATTGTCCTTTGTACAGCCACGGCCCTATCTTACAGTAATCTGTACACAATTGTTGTTGTATGGACCAGTAAACAGGGGCAACCTCATACTTGTCTCGAAAAAAGGAACTTAATTCTTACTAGTGCACATGAACTCATTTATGCAAACTTGACAGGCCACAAATTTAACAAAGGCACTAAGACCAGTTGCCTCTGGTGCACTCTCAATTGGCCTCAGTGCTTACAAAAATTAGCATCATTAAGGCCACTTAGGCCCTGGTGCCCCTTATTTTCAGTAATTACAGAATGATAATATTTGTACAAATTGACCTCTGCTGCCATGTTTATGCTAGTTGTACAGTACCCTTCAAAATCGGGCCAAAACTGGCATTGCGCCTACAAAGCCCAAATTCGGGCCTGACTTGGGCTCCGGTTTAATAATCCAAGGAAAAGTGTTCCTCCACAAGGACCAGGTGTGAGCGTGCTTCAAGCCTTTGTTATTTTTGCTATGGTTCACAGTTCCCTTGTCACAACGGATTGGTCATGCAAGTCGCAGTACAACTGTACATCTAAAATCTTCCAAAATTCGATGAAGCAGCACTCTTGTTCTTTCCCTCTTAGAAAACTAAAATGCCCAAGGCTGTTTTAATAGGCATCATGTGAACACAAAATTTTACATGTGCATTTCTTAAAAAAAAAATACTTGGAAAAATTAATCCTAATAAATTCCTAATAAGAACAAAATTCTCAGAGAAAACTAAATTATGGGAAAAAAATTTGATAATTCCAGGAGCCCGGGAGACTAGATAAAATTCTTGGAGACTCCAAGACAATCCTGGAGATTTTTTTAGCTCTGCATGCACCACTTTCATACTCGTTATTTTAAACTCTTCTATTATCTATATTTGTTTGATCAAAAGGGACTAATAATATCTAGGTCATTTCATTTAGTTAAATTATCATTTCAAATCCCATTTTAGCAGATCCTAATCCGTTGATGATCGGTATCTGGAGTTTTCACTATATTTTATCTTTTTACCAAATACTACTTTAATGGTCTTTTGTTTATTCTGACTGGTAAAACTGACAGCCTTAGGAGAGCATTTTTTTATTCTAAAAGGTGAACAAGGATATTGTATATTGCCCTTTGTCTACCTGTTTGTTATCCCATCTGTCTGTCCACTTAAATATCTCATAAACGTCCCATATGGCCAGGGTACACTAGCTTGGCTCCACCAAGTTTAACACTTAAAAAGGTACAAAAATTGAAGTCTAAAAAGCAGGTTTTAGTTTTTACATCGGTCAAATTTCCTTACCCAAAAACATAAAATTAAAAAAAAATATTTTCAATCATTACCACATTGACAATGATTATACCTACCCATATTTGTAGCTTCACCCTTTTATCATTCCTGAAGACTGTTTTGACTTTAAAATCTATTCCCACTGTACTAACAAATGCTGACGTGAATGTGTCGTCCGCATACCGGAATAAAAACGAGGTTTTGCCGACACTGCTATTGCCAATGATCAACAATTTGAACATATAATCAAAGTTTTGGTCAGCTGCATCTTTTTGCCATTTGTTATCCATCGATGCTGAAGCCATCTGAAACCAACAAAAACAATGTTAAATATACACAATTATTATTTGATTACAGAGTTTTTGTAATTAATGAATTTCTAAATTCTGTGTGTTAGAAAGCCCCATCTATCTTCATTAGTCAAAACAATCAGAAAATAAAAATCAAGCTAGAAATGACACCAGAAGAAAATAGAGACACAGAGACACATTGTCCCCTCTCGAACTTTGTTCAGCAGTGTTGCCATATGATACGCAAGTTGTAGATACCTGACAGCGCTACAAATTTTTGGTATTTACTGTATTAATATTTATCCAATGGCACACCTCAAAAAGGGCATTTTAGGTGAGTATCACACTCCCTCACATCAAAAGGCAGATCCAAAAAATTTATGGTCAATTATGAAGCGTATAACTATTTGTAGATTCCTCACTGTACATTCTACTTTCTGCTAGTAAATATTATGTTTATTTGTCTGTATATTCTATGTCACATGAAAAGGCCGCCGCACACGTGAGCCAACGGCGCGCACCAACAGTCACTCGTGCCGCCGCTGCACGCCAATAGCCTACGTGTGCGGTGAATTTACGTGCGCCAACGGCGCAGAGCAAGGTTTTTAACATGTTTGATATTTAACAGCTACTCGTGCCATTGGCTTACGTGTGCGGGGGTCGCAAGCTTTACCCTAACGCCGTTTATATGGTAACAGGTCCACGTTGCTATGTGTTCGCACGCGTTCATACTTTAATTGCCAGTGCGCAGATGTAATGTTGTAAATTAACGCGTGCATACACTTAGCGTATACACACAGCGTGGGCCTGTTGCCATATAAACGGCTTAAGGGTAAAGCTTACGACCCCCACACACGTAAGCCAATGGCACGAGTAGCTGTTAAATATCACACAGGTTAAAAACATTGCTCTGCGCCGTTGGCGCACGTAAATTCACCGCACACGTAAGCTATTGGCGTGCAGCGGCGGCACGAGTGACTGTTGGCGCGCGCTGTTGGCTCACGTGTGCGGCAGCCTTTACATCCAATCAGTCTAGGTGGTTGCAATGGAGATAATGTGAGATTTGAGATTTCACATCAAGGCGCTATTCCAGTTCATGTCCTTTGTTCCTTACAGTACAATGGAGTATTAAGTGGTCGTGCCATCACTATGACACCCGAAAATAAAAATATTAAAGGTAACTTCAGTTTACCATGCAGCCCAGTCACAGTGCTTGCAGAATTGGTTGCCCAATGGGGGGCAACCTAAAATGTGTCCCGATGGGCAACCTGTTCTGGGCTCAAGCTAATCGATCAAGTTGCCATGGTCTCAGTTAAACAAATTAGGAGCTGTTTTGTTTTATTGGAGGCAATTATAAAACTGTGAGGGCAACCAAATATTACAAAATTCTGCGAGACCCGAGTCAGCTAACACTTTTCTTTTCTCTAGTACAGAGATCTCATATTTGAAATAACAAGATTAATCCATTTAAAAAGAGATTAGCAAAATGTACAGAATGGATAATATCCATCACAAACCATAGACTTACTTATTTATAAGACTTAATTTAAGCTAGAAATGCACAGATGTACCTTGACACTTTAAGCCTTTTACGTTGGCCTAGGCTACAGTAGTTCAGTAACCTTAATATGTTAAGTTTCTTGCTTAAATTGAAAGAAGTATCCAAATGCTTTATGAATATAAATTGAATTACTTGACCATTGTGATCAATAGGCAATAATGTACCGTAATCATGTGGCATGTAAATTTCCTTTTAAAATGGATGAAATTTGTGAAATTTGTGAGATAATACACATGAATGACAATAATTTTTTAACCAGGTTTTATTATGAGGCTTAAGTCTGTTTTCACGTCGATCATTATCCCCAAAACAGCGATTTTAAACAGCATTTTCAATCATTAATTTCGAAACAAATTTAGGGGTCAGTTTCGACGTTAGTCTTGATGTCAAAAAAAGTTTATGATTTGGATCGTCAAAGTCCAACTTTAACGATTTGGTTCGTTAAAATTGGGTACTTGTGAACAGTAAGAATTTAAATGTTTTGAGCCTAGAAATAACATTTTGTTATTTACATTTTTGAGAGTTAACTTGCTTCAGAATACCTACCAATTACTGTGAAAGTACCAAAATTCACCATCGTTATAGTTTCGAATAGACAGAGAGCATCCATTACGGTGGTTAAAAGATTTTGGGACTTCAAAAAAAAAGTCTGGATTAGCATGACGTTTGATTTTTTCATGTGGTCAGTTTTGCGAAAGGTGACTCAAACTGTACAAATTACATTTATAAATATTAAATTATTTGCCAGTATTATGTTATTTACTTCTTAATTCTTGCAGAATATTATGACAACCTTTAAAAGGTTAAACAAAAATAATTTATGTTAATTAGGCTCTGATGTTCAGTACATGATATTGGGATGACTTTAATTTAAATTTGCTCCATAATATTAATATATTACCAACTTATAATAACGAATACAGTAATAAACATTTTAACTGATCTTTATTAAACACATTAGACAATATTGTAATTTAGCCATAGTATTAAATTTATGCACACATTACATTTTTTTTCATCTGACAGATCACATTCTGATTGTTGTAGTAAACCAATAAATCATTTTTTTTTCAATAATTTTATGTACATAATGTGATTACAAACACAAATAGAAATAACACATGCATTAGCTACTATATTTTTTGAGGAGAAAATTTACTACAAATTAAACATTAAATCTTTAAGACAACAAACAACTCCTGTCAAAATTGATAGAATTAATTAGGCTCGCAATGCCAGCCAATAAATGACAAACCTGTAAGCCTCCTTCGTGTCTCATTTGTAGAAAAAAATGCTTCAAATACCGTTTTATATTATCTAAATTCTTCTATAATAAACTTGTTCACTTTACTTGGCCCTTGGTTTTAAAAAAGAGCTTCTTTAGCAGCCTATTGAAAGGACGCGGTTGATCGATTTACTTTATCACACAGTGTAGTGTTTTCCCTATTCAGCCTGGCCTAGCATTATTAAATATGGAAATAAGGTCTAATCATACATAATGAATGCTCTCATCGATAAGGTCAATCGGGTATAGAAAGCCATGCTGTCATTGTAAAACGTAAAAGGCCCAAACACCTTTATTTCTTTAATACTTTAGCGCTGACAAAGGCAATTTTGTGATGAGTATTTTTACTGCTCAGAAAATTATCACCTCTTCCCCCACCCACCGCATCCGTAATTTTCGTAGTAAATTGACATTTCAGCAGTCGGTGGGCGGAAGCATTACGGCGCTGCCTCCCTTCAAACTGCCATACGGCATCGATTCACTTCGGAAAAGATGATTATCGAGATAAATAAATGCCATACTTACCTGTATTTTTATATTTATTAGTAATGTCCAAACAAAACAAAATAACAGTTATTTCACACACAAATATTGGGTAAACTCTCACTGTCGGCGAACCACTACGTTTGGATTATTTCTATAGATAGGGCACCATCAGCATCATCGCAGCTTATTAGCATAAATGATTGGCTACCCATGGTCATTATAACTTATGTTGATCAGTACAATTATAGATGGCGCCGTCACTTATTTATGTTTTATAATAATATAATATTTATAATATTGTATTTTCCATTCATAAGCGACAATCCAAATTAATTATAACTGATATGATTCTTCTATAACCAACGACACGAACACACATTATTTATCTACTGCATGTAATAATATAATCATTAATAAATCAAAGCATTATTGCGCAAACAATTTATTTTCTTTTAAAAAATATATATATATATATAAATTTGTAATTACTGTATTATAAATTTAAAATCATTAATATATGGGTACTTTCAACGTTATTAGTTTAAAAATGTTTTGTTGTTTTATTACTATAGGCGTTATATTCAGGATAACGCGGTACATTTAAAGAAGTATATTTTTATGTTTCTTTTAAAAGTACCTATGAAGGACCCAAAATAATTGTTTTGCTTTATGCTTAAACCTTTTAATTGCTTGCTCTAAATGTAAATCTCCGAAAATATCTACAATTTATAAAAACAAGAATTTTGTATAGTCTTCCATACCAAATAGAACCAAACGATCTAATTCTATCTTTATGAATGAAATTGTATTGACAATTTGTGATATACAGTATTAAACAACTATGACGTCACATGTTCGTTAATTATCATATCAATCATTATTAATTGTAGGTAAATCAATCATTAAAGGTTAAACTGCTTATGAATCCATGCAGCTGCTGACGTAATAGGCATAAGAATTGCTCTTGTTAAATCTATTGTTATTAATCTGTTGGAAGTTCGTGATGCATTTCCATCATTTTGTATAAGTTTGGTAGGCATGCCAATCGGGTTTCAACGGTGTTTATGCAGTGAGAACTAATTTTAGCATCGAAATCAACAAGACGGCGGCGCTCAAAGTTATGATTAGCGCGTATAACGTTGTTTGCGGACGTAATAAAATCTATTTTCGTTTCTTTGTAGTACATTATTTTTGCACCACAAATGCATAAATATTTTTACAATGGTGGTGGCATCACCACAACATTTTGTGACAACATGGGTGTTGGTAACAAATTGTGTGAAAAAAAAATTCATAAATGAAAAGTTAAAAACAAACGCAATAATTAAATTGCTTGCTTTATCTATTACCCAACTTTTGTGCTTCGGAAGATGAATACATGATGTCTATGTAATCATAAATTTCCACACTAACAGGCTTTAAAAATGTTTCCCTAGTCCAAGCATCCCAAATATCAAAACCAATGTGAATTGTTGTTAGCATCGAAATCAACAAGACGGCGGCGCTCAAAGTGATGATTAGCGCGTACAAAGTTTTGTTTGCGGACGTAATAAAAACAATTTTCGTTTTTTTGTACCACATTATTTTTGCACCACAAACGCTAATATTTTTACAATGGTGGTGGCATCACCACAACATTTTGTGGCAACCATGGGTGTTGGTAACAAATTTTGTGGGAAAAAAAAACAAATTTCATTAATGAAAAGTTAAAAAAACCGCAATATTTACATTTCTTGCTTTATCTATTACCCAACTCTTGTGTTTCGGAAGATGAATACATGATGTCTATGTAACTATGTAATCAAGGATTTCTACACTAACAGACTTTAAAAATGTTTCCACAGTCTAAGCATCACAAATCTTAAAAACCATTTTGTGGGCTTTTTTTTATTTAAAGTTTTATAATAGGTCTAACTCCAGACTGGCTTGGTTACAGTATTTTCACAAAACTCGGAAAGTTGAAAGAAATGCATCATAGTTTATCCCATCCGAAAGTTGTAGGAGACGCCAGCAGTTACTGTATCCAGGAAATTCGAACATAGATTTATGAACAAAACATGCTGTACAAAGCATACAAAAATCTCATCCGACACATTTTCCTCTTTTTTATACCTGTATGGCTAATCCAGTTTTTGAAGAACAACCTAATTGTTGAGGACCGGTACGGTATGAAGGTGGGGATTAGGAATACGGATTTTTGTCTTTACTTGCTTATACGCCCCTAAGGGTCACTACATGTCCTTCGGCCCGATACAGGTAGTAGGACATATTCATAGTATAAACATGTATATACATATTCATATTCATAGTATAAACATGTATACATGTATACATGTGACCCATCCAGCTCACGCTGGATGGGTCACCCTCGTGAAATATGGTTTAATAAATCAATAAATAAATAAATACATATTCATAATATAAACATTTTAAGACCCATCTGATTACTTCACTGCGTTACCATAACTACTGATGCTGCGTATCTGCAGAATACTTGTTTCCTAGTGACACCAAAATACGCTTATTTCATTGGTTAGGTTTACGCGTAAACTGTGCGCTCATTGTGCGTATAATAGAACATCGCAACCATTGTTACGTCATAAAACATTCTAAATAAACCAACGAAAATTCTAAGTTTTCAGTCAGAATGATAAATTCTTTCAACTGACAACATTGCTTTCAAAGTGCTCTTCAATTCATCAAAATAAAAAAAGTTTTTACTCTCCGAAGTATCTTCAAAATACGACACATCGATTTTCAGTTCTGTCTGCTACACTGACATCTGGTCAATATGGCAAAGCTGATATTTAAAAGAAGAATAAACGCATCTTCAACTGAAGCTAAGAGGACCATACATTCAACTAAACATCACGCCACCAAAACGCGCGCCACCAACCCCCACCGAAAGAGAACCAGAAGGCTTAGATCTAGAGGATGTCCCTATGAAAAACGGAAAGGTAATGCTAACAAGATCTTGAAAGTAAATGATATAAAGGATTTGGATACACTCTTGGAGTCGACTACATCAACACATAACATCGATAGAATTTCTCCAAATGGCAGGAACATTAGCAACAACAGCACACCTTGGGATAGCAGCAGCAATAACAGCACCGGTAGTAGTAGCAGCAGTAACAGCAGCGACAACAACAGAAGCAGCAGCAGCAGCAGCAGTAGTAGCAGTTATAGCAGAAGCAGTAGCAGCAGCGGAAGCAGCAGCAGTAATAGCAGAACCAGTGGCAGCAGTAGCAGCAACAGCGCCAGTAGTAGCAGCAATAGTAGCGCAGATGGCAGCATGGATGGCACTTGCCCAAGTAGCACCGTCGTAGTAATAGGAGATGGTGACACTCTGTTCCACTTTCCAAGCAGCAAACCCCATTCTAACGATCTTCCAAATGAGAACTTTGAATATGAAGCCAACATCGAGTTCTTTCAATCGCTAATTGATCGCGAAAGAATCACTAGTGATCCATGGATTAACTTTGAACCAGAAGTCAGAAACAAGATGATTGACTTTTTGAGCAGCATTCGATCAGAACTCATACGTTATAATTACGTCATCGATTATAATATCGTACATCGTAGCATAACCATAATAGAGAATGTGATGACCTGTGATGATACAGTTTTCAAACTTGAAGAATTGGAAGAACTGGCGATTGCATCAATGTGCCTTGCATTGAAATCTGCTGAAAGATACCAGTCTAAACACATCATACCATACGCTTGCGATTGTCTTCAGAATCTCGGCTGCTATGATCCTAAACGAATTGCACAGATAGAATTTCGAATGTTGCAGATTATTAACTTCAAACTGAACAACATAACTTGTCTGGATTTAATACACGCATACTGCGATATTGCTCTCAGTAAAGCCAGCAAGAGTAACGACAAACGAAGAATAGAACTGGTAAGGAACGAATCTGTGAAAAGTTTGGTTACAGTTAAACGACCATATGTCTGCGTCAAGCCGTCTGCATTGGCATATCTGGTACTACTCAGCACATGCGAGAAACTGGACTTAAGTTGGGAATCGCTTTTTGGTCAATAAAGATGGAAGGCTCGGAGGAGGGATATGTCCTTCAATGGATTGCAAGATCTGAAGTAAGGTATAACAAAAAAGTTTTAACTATTTTAACTAATATTTAAAAACACGGAAAATATTATTGCAAACTTAATTGTTTTTAATAATTACTGGTAGTCATATAATTTGCACTTGTAAACAAATTAGTGGTTATGAATATGAATACATACTAATATTTGTAGGCCTATTAATTATAATTATTACTGTTTCATGACATAATACAATATATAAGGTAAGGTAGGCTTAGTAGAAAAGAAGATATATTATAAGTTACATTCTAAGTTATACTTGTAAACAAATTAGGATTATGAATATGAATTTATACTAATTTAAATATTTGTAGGCATATTAATTATAAT
>JAOTQE010113933.1:0-13032 GCA_025631205.1 Nesometra sesokonis
CCCTCTTTCAGACAATTTGTATGTAAAAGAATAGGGATTCTATCTTGTAATTTGAACTATCCCCCACTTAGCAATTTGTGTCTATTCCACTAATAATTATGATAGGTAAAATGAATTATAAAAATTTAGAAACATGGCTGAATATACTTTTTATGATAAACTAAAACATATAAGGACAATTATTTTTTTGGGTGAACCTGCCCTTTAATAACCTATTTCAATTCGGAACAACAGTTTTTAAGAACATGGCCACTAGGATCACCGGCGCAGGTCCATTTTTTTTTTAAATTTGGAGGAAATAGAAAACTATCAAACATCAAGGAGTGAAAATGGGATCCCGTCCTATAGAAACATTATTTTTAAATAAGCCTCTAGACGCTCATAGGCCTACAGACAATTTTGGAGTAGCCTTATACATTCATTTTGGTCATGCGAGTAATAATTGATCGTTTATTTCTATTTCTATACCCGGATACGTCCCTCGCCCCACATGAGTACTATATTTAATGGGCAATAATAAGCTGAATAAAGGTTTCTCTGTTATAAACGAAAATATGAAATTCCGAACAATTATTTTGTATCGCTTGCATCATCAAGAAATGTAGATCACATAGAGATTGATATTGGAAAATTTACCGCAAAACAGTGAATATGCCGACAGAGACATGCCTAGCGTCCACGTCACAGAAGTAGAATTAATTGTGGTCGGGTTACTCGACATTATAATCGTGGTCGGGTTCTTGTGTAGGCCTACATCATAAGAGTCTAGTAATTGTGGTCGGGTTTCTGTTATTACAACAAACCAGTTTATTGGCCTAGTTAATTTACTACGGTACATTCTGCAGGGACGCCGTACTGTCATCGGATCATGATAAGTATTAAAACGTGATAAATACTAAAATTCATAGAAATATGTAGGCTTATTATTAACCAACCGGATGGTAAAGATACAAGTATGTATGGGTTCCCTGTTGCTAAATCTTCTTGCCCGTGTTAATTAGACTTTAAGTTGTCGAAAAATAAGTAAAGAAAATGTTATCAGGCCTAAATAAACCTACGGGCAATAACAGCCCTTGTTAATACTTAGCCTACGCCAAAAATACCATTGTACTGTCTCATATCCTCAAGTAAGTACAGATAGGCCTATATTGCATGTACATACTCAAAGCAATGAGATACACGCCATCGTGACAGGATTCAATATTTTGACATAAATTACGATATCATCAGGAATTGATTCCTTGAATAAATTATATTCCCGATGATGACATAATTTATGTCGAAATATTGAATCCTGTCTCGATGGCGTGTATCTCATTTCTTGGAGAATATTAGGTCTATACTTTATTGAAGTTAATTAGTGGGCCATTCGAAGTCATCCTATTCACTAAAAAATGACCAAAAAGTCATAACCATTAATTCTGAAATTGAATTGCTTACTGGTAGTAAAATAACATCAAAGATAAGAACTTTAGAAAAGAAATTAGTTAAATTAGGATATTTCAAAATTGTTAATAAAAAAAAATAAGCAAGTTATTTCAAAATCATTGTATTGTAAAAAAAAATGGAGCAATCCTAATTTAAATAAACAAGTTCAGCATCTAAATTTAAGGCTATCAATTTAGGTGCTCCGTATCACTGATTTACATATGATCACTACCTTACACATTTGATTACAGTAACTTTTTAGGTAATGTAATGGGTTTGTAATTTAAATATTAATTAGCATTTTCGTTTTCGTTTTAGCCTAGTTAAACGAGTGTGATGTTTAGTTCTTTCATTTCTTTGTACAGAAGACGGATCAGTGATCCAAAACATGTTTACAATTAAATCTTTAGTTATTTTTCTAAAATGTGTTGTTTCCTTTATCAATTTGAGATCGTTTGATTCCATCATTAAAGACTTTAGTTCCAGTGATTTACCTATAGGCCTATGTTTTCTACGGAAGTTAGAAAAGAATTCTTTACGTTTATCTAAAGCTGAGTTGGATTTTAATTTTTTACATTTTTTGTAAGTTTCAAGGTGACAATACATCTTTGAGCTAAGTTGAAGAAAATTAGGGTTCCACATCACTCATAATATTAGGTGCCCTACATTAAAGATGAAACTTAAGGAGGAGACGCCTTAATTGGAATAGTATTAAATCAGAGGAACGAAGTGTAACAGGCGTAAACCATGCGATAAGCATGTGGTACATCCGCTGGTGAAATATTTTGCACAATAATTTCTCCCAACTATACAGTTATGTGCCATGGGCCATGTGTGGGTTCCGCTGCAGCCCTAACACCCAAGCAGGGAGCAAGGCCTCCGGAGAGAGGGTAATACGCAGGCAATTAGATAAACAGCAGAAGCTAAATTTTCTGCTGTGAAAGTTAATGGGAACAATACCACTCGAGACAATATGATTTTAGGATCTAAAATGTTATGGCTAATTCGGCATAATGAGTTCCCGCCGAACCAACGTATGAGAGGCCATTAAGGCCAAAAGGGCCAAATTCACCGTCTAGAAAATACTCTTGACAGTGGTCAAGGGGACGACGTGACAAAATAAACTCACATCGTACAGTCGGGTGTTGTCTTTATTCTACCGATAACTGTTTGAATTGTCTATTACAAGAGTGAAATTGTTCGGAAGACGATATTTGTAAACTTTGGCCTAACTGGCCGCTCATACAAACCAAGCATTACAAAACATTTAAATTCTTGCAGTACGGTAGGCCTAGATTCAACAATGTGCGGCAGTTCTAAAGGAAACGCCGGCTTTATACAATGTAGTTCGGGTCGGTATAATTATATAATGATAAATAAAAACGTGAGCCTAAGCCTGCATTTAAATACTGTTCATAAAGAAGAGATTAAATGGCATAAATCATAAACCATAAAGTCGCAATGGTGTTATCCCAGCAACAAGAATTTATTTAGTTCACGGTAAACCCTCCCTGATCCCCGGGAATGTTTTCTTGAAGACAAACACGGTGTTTTTAGAAACGGTGGGAAGGGAAGCATACATACAAAGGGAGCGAAAAATTTTGAAAAAGAACTACAAGGAAACGTCTGGAAATTCTGATTAAATGTAAAAAAATTAAAAAAAATAATACAGGGCATGCCTTAAATAACTTAAGCGCACGTTCAGTCAAAGGCCTACTGACGTCAAATGACGCCGAACAGATTTTTGGATGGGAATACACAAGTTACTAAATAACCACAAAGAGCTTCTCTCCCGTGAACAATCGGAGATAGATATTAACTGAGAGAGTCGCCATAGCCGAGTGGGTAAGTTCATTGACAAAGACTACCCGATCCATACATGGTGGTTTGCATCATGAGTTTACAAGTTCGAGCGCTGGGTCTGGCAAATTCATAATTCCATCAATTTTTAGCTTCAGGTGGAATTTCAAACTTAGCTGGCAAGGGTCTATTTTTTTAAAAGATTTTGAGACTCATAAATTACACATGGTTTAGTCGCATAGGCATATACAAAAACGATGACAATATGTTTTGTTTTAAAAGAATCAAGCACTATACTGAAATAAATATACAGTTGAACGTCCCTGTGAGGACACCTCCCGTAAGCGGACACCTCCCATAACGGACACTAATTTAAAGACCCGTTTGTTTTTCCTATGTAATCAGTGCATTTGGTACCTCTCGTAAGCGGACACCTCCCGTAAGCGGACGCGGACACTTTTTGTCCTAAAATTTAGATTTTTTGTATGTTAATTTACCTCCCATAAGCGGACATCCTGGAGAATTTAGTGACTTTTCTGTACAACGAATAAATGTTTCTGTACAAAATCGTCCTTATACTGTATTGGCTAAAAATCATATTACTGAGCCAATCTTAAAAATGAAAAACCACATATAATAAAGTATAAAGTGCGGTGTCTAGAAATTTAAGAGGCAATTTCTGTTGAGAATGCCGTGAAATATAAGACATAAGGACGTATACATAATTTTACAACTGTGGCCCTCTATCGGCGGAAATTCTCGTAAGCGGACACCTCGGGTCCGTGAAAAGTGTCCGCTTACGGGAGGTTCAACTGTAGTAAGTCTGTGTGCGGTGATTTTTTTAAAAATATTTCTTTGTTAATCATTATTTTTTTATTTTGAAATGAAAGCAATATAAGATTTTAACATTCAATACAAATTTTGTTAGTCCTAGACTATGGATTTTGCTCTAATCAGAAAATAAAAAGTCGATTAACAAACAATTATGAAATCATTAAAAAAATAATAGGCCTCTGTCTGTTTTGTTATTGGAAGGTTTAATTCTGTTTAGGCCTTGTTCGTTACAAAACGCGATTATTATAAATGTCCACCAGTGTGTGCACACAATAATAGAACAAAATAATCATCGGATGTATTTTTTTCGGGGTTAACATAAACAAAAATTAAGGACCCATTCCCATTAGTATGTTAATAATGGTGAATTTCTCAAAACAACGGGGCACTATTCCTTAAATTGTTCTACAACTTCTAAGTTCAACGACACGAAAATAACGAACACGCGACCAACTGTTTTCAAAACCCAAATTAAGTGTTTACTTAATTCAGTGTCTGCGACAGGCAGGTAGGTGCACCTCCGCGCGTCACCCACCCTTTGCCTCTGAGTTTATGCTCCCCCTCCTCATTGGAGCTGCAGGAGAATCTGAACTCTCACGTTCAAGAAGGATGTGAAAAATGTTACTTCTCAGAAATATACGAGAGATGCCCTGCCCTAATAATTGGGAGTAGGATTTACGACTGAATACACAACTAGACGTTGGGTAGCCATTAATGTTTAACCAACTGTTCGTTCTCTTCTCGTTAAGGATGAATTTCTTTATATGATAAAAGGCCTCGTAGTTTATATTACATCCCTTCCTTATATCGAATGGTTAGTGTTTCAATTGAGTGTTTGAAAACGGCTCCAAGGTATGACTTCCGAATTATTAAATGCATGTATTTCACGCTGCAATGCCTAACCGTAGCGTTCTTTTATTTAATTGATCGAATTAAGACATGCGTTACAGAATAAACGCAGTGAAGCTTGTGTAACGCGAAAACAGTGGATGTACAGCGGGAGGTTGTTCGTCCATCGTGCGCCCTTTCTCGTCTATTGTCACCTGTGTTCGGTGTATTGTCGGCCCTATTGTCCACCACTTTTTGACAGGTGACCTTACTCTGTCAATCAAAATCTTTCAGTACATTATACCTCACGTAAAAATGAATATTTCTAAAAGTAATATTTCGTAGAACCGGAGAGATTAGAGATAAATTAGGGTACGGTGTTGTGGTTTACATACAAACATTGGGGTACTGCAACATAATATTATAATGCCTAATATGTATTTTATATTTTTGACTTAATAATTATACCGACAGTATAATGATTAAGTCAAAATTACAGTAAGTAATTAACAGTAACTGTAATCATAAGTTCCCTATTTTCTCGGAATTACTGTTTTGTAAGTCCATGCTCACGGTGTGCCAAGGTACTGAAGTTCGTTGGTTAACCATGGCCCGAGGATAGGAATTTGACGTTTACGAGACGTTCTCAGGAACCTGCAATACAATTTAAACGACCGCGGTATCTTTTGATGTTGAAGAGGTCACAGCTTAAAACAAATGCAATTCCTATTAGTCGATCTTTACGACTTTATTAATTGAAATCAAATATATTTAGCAGACGAACTTTTCAGTGTTTCTAAAGCTCATTTTATAAATAATCATTTGGGGAAAATATTATGGTACCTTATAAGGTCATTTTATTATATACTGTATTTGAATGGTCAAAGCCTTGTAACTTAAGGTTGCCTATAGCCTGCCTTTAGCATAGGCCTAAAATAGAATAGTGATACATGAGGACATGGTGCCGAAGGTTTCGCGACTCACAGAGGGTTTTTCCCCCAAGGCCCAATCAGCCCAAGTCAGGGGCGGATTCCGCGAAGTTAGAAAGAGAGGGTCTGATGATAAGTTGGACAAGCATAGGTATGAAATTTTATCAGCCAAACTGATGGTAATAGACGTGGGTATTTCTCTACTGCCCTTTGGTGAATGAGGCCCAAATTGTGCAATGTTTTCTCGTTACAAATGCCAAGTAAAAATGGGGGCCGGACCGGTTTCCCGAACCCCTTGAAAGGGAATCCGCGCCTGTGATCAATAGAGAAGGACCATACACAGCAGCTTTCCCAAATAATCTACTTTTTGTTTTGTCAGTGGCGGAATTAAGGGGTGGGGATAACCAGGCTTAATTCCCCTCCCCTAAGATCGACCCTGAAAAACATATATGGTTTTAATGACATCGGAATAGTAAAAATAGTGCACAACGACTGTATATACTTCTAAGAGGCATAGGCGAACCTGTTATTGTTAGCAGGTTTTGGCTTTGCTTTTCAAAACCAAAATCGGCATTTAAGCCCCCCACCCCCCAAATCACAATCCTGGATCCGCCCTGTTTGTCTTTTCATTAATATTATAGGCCACACCGCGATGCATTGAGAACACTTTTTACATCATAAATGTGCATAATACACAACTTATTATCAGTAGTCAATATTATGCCATTGCAAAGTACCGTACTAAAAAAGACACTTCGTCGTCAGTGGACAACAAGAGAAGGCAAGGGGCGTCCATAGACCTAATCAAAATCCTCGAGGAGCGGACATAACCCAATACCGTGCAGAAATGTTTGCTTAACCATGAAAGTATATTTCTCCAAAGTAAATAACATTTTTATTATGAATAACTTGTTTAAAGGTATTGAACTTGACGACACACCGGCTCCTCCTAAACCAGCATGGGACCCTTGATATACAAAGTCATACAGTACGCACCAGCTAGCGACTGGCGCCTACTTTGTACGAGGTATTTGACGGGCGTTATGAACTGCTAGCGGGCTAGGTATTCGATGTCAACATTTTTATAGAATGTTTTACGTGAATCGTTCACAAAACTTTATTTCACACTTGAATACAAACTCTGGTTGGAAGACATTGCTTGAGGTTGGAGAGTCAATAAAAGTCTAACATCATGAGACCGTAGTATTTGTCACCTTTTTCAACAGGTAGCGTATAACGTTTACTAAAACCAAGTGAGTGACATTTGGATAGGTGACAATTGAATGATTGACAGATGACAATTAGTTTTATATAACAAAACACTTCCAGGTCTGGTCACAATTGTATAACGGTCTGTACGTTGATGACATACTCAATGTCGAAATATTGAATAAAAACACGATGACGTTTATCTCGATGCATCCCAGGGAGTTGTTATAACAATAAATACAAATAGCGTAATTTAATTATTTATATAATATATAAATAAAACAAATAACGGTCCGGAGTGGTGGCAAGATATCAGGAAATTGGTAGAAGATTCGTTTTATGGGCTTCCTGTATAAAAAAAATAAAGTCACTACCGTAACCTGTCACCGGCGCTGTGGACATCATGTTCACGCATTCAACGTGATATAAACCCATTAACAACGACTCAGCCCAAGTAACCTAACTCCTCTAAACTTTCAAATTTTTCACTGAAAAACGAGCCCCGGAAGACCGATCGTAGTGCCCTATATATATTCCCAATTTGATTCCCTTATATAATATCTTTACACTTATCCCGGTGTTTGGTCTACATGTGGATCTGAGCGCTTATTAACTTTGGCGGCATCTTTTGATCTTAAGGATGAGTAAATCACCAAGACAGTTCGTTTGTTTAGTACTTAACTGCACTTCATCGCTTTTCCGCCGACGACGACCGCAATGGCCTACCAATTCGAGTTTGATTACAACCAGGAGCATTCGGTTAAGAATTATTGTCGTCATAAAAAGAAGTAATATACAGGCGCGGATCCAAGAGAGGAAGGGGAACCCGACCCAGTTCAACCCCCTCCCCCAAAAAATATTGAACTTGAAAACATTGTTTTCATTGAAATATCTGTGAACATAGCCTCTAAGGTAGGATATGCAGCTACAAAAAATGCACATTTTTTTCGAGAGGACCCCAGACCCCCACTTGTCACCGGTCCCCTCTATTCAGCTCTGCTACCTAAAGCGGCGTCATACCGTATTAAGCCCATTATTCAAGGCCTAAATGTTCTATTTTGCCAAATCAAAGCACTTTTGAAAGCATAGATCAGTCGGTCGGAAAAAGTTACAATTTTCGGGATAATTTTACGTATTTCTTACAGTATTCTGTGGATAATTGTAGATTATGCACTGAAACAATTTTCAATCCAACCATCATTCTTGAATCTGCCTCAAACGAGTTCATGCCCATTTAAAAATGGAATTTCAAAAGAAACGCGAAAGGGGCGTATTCGGTGCGGTGAGGGAGGTGCTAAGGGTGCTCGAGCATCCCCTTTGGAGGAAAAGAACAATACAATAAGGATACAAATGTATAAATTTGGCCCTCGAGCACCCCTCCCCTTTCAGTGGAAATGAGCACCCCTTTACAGGAAAGGGCTATATGCCTACTGTGAGGTGAAAGCACCACAAAATCATAAATCGCACTATAAAGAACGTGCCAATGGGGTGACTATAGAAGAAAGAAATTTGTTTTTTGCTTGTCAAAATCCAACCCAGGTTCGAACACCCGCCTTCGCCAATTCCTGAATACGCCCCTGAAATTTTTTTTAATTACCAAGGACGGAAATCGTTAAAAGTGGTTAAAGAAGATAGATTGGCACACACGTGGTTACCCATATTATTTCTGAAGGCGATCCCTAATGAGAACCCGATATCAAGTGGACAGACACGAGGGGTATTTGAGGATTTTTGAGGGATACTCCACGTTCTGTAAACATTCTTGTTTTTACGTCACGGGATTTAATTTTTAGCCTGTGACTAAAAAACTTATCGTCATGATAACGAACAGCCCTTTCAATGAAGAAGTTAAGAACAAGAATAAAAATACAAATAAATAAAAAATAAATAGAACTTGGAATTTACTGATGTTATTATGATAATAATACTGATGAAAACGATGATGACGACGACGATGATAATGAAGTAACGACGATGACGATGCTTTGATGATGATGACGATGATGATGATGATGGTGGTGATGACGACAACGACGACGACGATGATAACGACGATGACGACGACAATGATGATGATGATGATGATGATGATGGGTGACGACGACGATGATGATGATGATGATGTGATGACAACGATGATGTCGACGAGAACGACGACGACGATGATGATGATGATGATAATGATGATATATTAAAATCTTAAAATCATAATGGTGGTGATGATGATGATGATGATGACGACGACACGACGATAGCGACGGCAACGATGACGACGATAACGACGACGATAACGACGACGATGATGATGATGATGATGATGAGGAAGATGATGATGATGATGATGATGATGATAATGATGATGATGATGATGATGATGATGATGATGATGATGATGATGATGACAATAACGACGATGATGATTGTGATTTCATTGTGATTTTATGATTGTAGCGGTTTTAAACATTTGGTTAAATTTAATAGTCAGGATTATCAATAAATTTTACTCACGGCACGCGCCTACACACGTTCACCCTCGAATGACAACGAATAAATAAATAAAGGGTCATGGGTCATTGCCACACTTATCATCTTACTACGTATAGGTTATCAACATGTTACCTCCATGATATCAGTAACATACCATATCAAAGCAAAAAATATTAACCTACATATTTTCTAGGCCCTGACCTACATACCTGGGAAATACAGCGACCAATACCTCAATGCTCTCTCTAGCTAATGTTTGGCAGGGACGTAGGCCACCCCCCCCCCCCCGAATTTGAATGTGCGAATGATTGACGATGTTGGCAAAGAAGCAGGAGCAGATCCAGCGGAGCTAGGAGGAGGGTGCCCGATGCCAAGTTGGGAATGTCCATGTGTGAGATTTTAACAAAAAAATGGTGATAATAGGCATGGGTCCAGGGTCCGCATAAGTCCCGGGAAAATTTGTCTCTACAGATGTCTCTGGTGCACTTTTAGCTGCCTATTAATGTGCAAAATAATATTTTTGTGTACTAAAAAAAGGGGGGGGGGGTGTGTATCAAGTCAATTTGATTATGGTGCAATTATATTTTACAGTGTGGTATAATTGCATTTTTTCATTGCGGGGAGTGTACGCACCCTTTACAACCCCCACCCCCTCTCGGTATGGCCTGTTAATTATGTATATCGTATTCTGATTTGAGTTGTAACACACCATAAGGGCTTAAATATTGAAAATTACAAACACAGCACCCTATCGTTATTTTTGATGTTTAAAAAGTGGGTAGGTCCTATGGCCGAATGAAAATAACAAGTATACTAGAAACGGGTACCGGTACCGTATTTAACGCGACAAAGGGGGCGAGGAATGCACCTCCTAGGTACGCCTATCACTTTCTAGGCCTAATTAATGTGAATCAAAAGCGTCGATGAGGGTGAAGAATGTGGGAATTGACCCACATCTTAATTAATAATGTTTATTTATAGTAATAGGGCTAGACCATGAGTGAAGAATCTTTTCACATTCACGTGACATCGAGGGGGTTAGTCATTGCCCTATGGCTGGACACACCCGTCGGCAAAATTCTTTGATCTACCATTTTATAAATATTTTATGATTCACACCAAATCTGGACCATTGATCGTGTCTCCCATGAAGTTTTTTTAGGTCTGTATTTAGTATCTCGTGAATTTAAAATTGCCGTTTACATCAAATGATATCTAGGCCTAATTCCACAATATAGGTATACGATCGGGCATTACGCTAGCAATGTACAAATAGAAAGTTTTTGTTTTTAATTTCGTTTAGGGTACAAAATATGATGGTGTTCATCATTGTATTAATTGGGGCGGAATTTGATATAAGGGGGACTTTACCCAGGAGTCCCTATATACAGTCGCTATCTATTTTTATTAGGCCTAATTTTATGGGGAGGTGAATTAGACTTGTTAACTCCCCCCCCCCCTTCAAAAACGCCACTGAATACAATTAATGACATATGAATTTCGACGAAATAAGCCTACTTTATTGCAATTCAACACGACTGATTTCTTTCATTTTACGGCCATTTGTATTTTTGTACAGTAAATTTCACGGACAATTTACTGTTACACGGTAACTGCCCGTAAAATTGACAGGAAAAAGTCCTAGCAGGCAGGATGCCCAAAAGAAAGTGGTGGGGCGGAACCAGGTTTGTGAGTTGTGAATAAGAGGTGTTTGGCATGGTCCGACATGGTGCAGTTTATATGTTACCATGGTTTGCATCCTGGGGTCCCCATTTAATCACCTGTACGAGCACTTGTCCATTCATTCACCAACTAAACACTATTTTTAGGTCCAATTGGGGGCTTCAGCCTTTTGGTATTATAAAATTATTATCTTCCACCCCAAAATCCGCCCCTGAATTGGTCAGGGCGAGGGACGGATCCAGTGGAGCTAGATTTAGGGGGAAGGGTGGGGCGGGTACCGTAAATAGACCTATAAGTTTTGACATTTCAACAGAAAACTGGCGGAAATGGTGTGGGCCCTGGATCCAGAAAATCTTTCTCAAGATGCTCTCTGGTACACTTTTAGAGGCACGGAGTGTGAACAACGATTGTTATGGTGGGGGCACTCCCTTTGGTTCAAACATGGCGGTCAGTGTCCATAAAGTGAATCCATCAACAACTACTGATTTTACAGTTTTATTTTTCTTTTCTGGTATAGGCCCTACGGTATTATATGATTTTCTGTATTTATTTATTTATTTTACTATGTACATTTTTTTCTACTTCACTACAGACTGTCAATAACGCAGGAGTGGTCAGATTGCCTAATTAAGTCATCGTGATTAAGTAATTGACCAAGTTCTATGAAGTGTATACATAATTTATATACAATTGTATACGTCTACTGGTAAAGTTTAGACTAGAAATTAGCGGATTCTAGGCTATTGTCGCCAACGTCAATCCTTTAGTTTTTGACATCCACAGACTTGTGTGGTCAGACTTGTCTTTCATGCTAATTAATCAGTTTAAACCAAAGAGCTATTAATATAGTAGAAAAAATCCTTGTTTCAACATAATGGACAAATTACACTAAATCAGGGAAACGCTTATTAAGGCATGTAACTAACATAATAGATCATTTATAAACGATATTAGTTGAGTGTGTTTGGAAAGGTTTCCGGTACACTGTGTGATGAAATAAAGTCGATAATATAGACAAAACGACGTACAAATATTTTTGTTTGTATGTGCATGCTCGTGTCCCCTATCTATGGAAACTGTTAACAATGATTCTATACCAGAGGAAGTGCCATTGTCGGGTAGGATATACATTGAAAGCACCGAAATAAAAACAACTGTGAGCTTTTGTATGGGATAAGTGGTGGTGATCAGAGATGGACAGATGTCAGTATCAGTAAAACCAATCTGTGTCAAACCATTCGTACTAGATTAATCATAGACCTATCGATAAAATAAAGATTGTCACGCGCAGGTTTAAAAGGGGCTTAAAAGACTTAAACTCACCAAATTGACACAAAATTGGATTGAATGTAAAAACCCAGGCTGTATACAAAAATCAGATTACTAAATATGGACTCTCCAACAAGAGAAACAGGGAAGATTTCAATTTGGGAAAATAAGTTTATAACTTCGAATGAAAAATCCGTTTACTTCAAAGTTTGGCTTAACTCAGGATATAAAACCATACAAGATATTACTATTGACAATAGATTTTTAACCCCTGAGGAAATTATCCCAACATTAATATCAAAAGAAAAAGGTCTAATTGAATATTTTGCACTCATGCACTCAATACCAAACGAATGGAAAGACCTAATTTCAATTCCGATCCCAGATAGGCCTAACTTGATTCAGGATAAAGTTAAGGATAGCTTATTTCACAAGAAACAAAAGACATCGTTTTATTACTCTCTTTTAGTTAAGGAAATTGCAACTACTCCATCGTCTCAAGCAAAATGGAATATAGAATTTGCTTATGAAAATATTGATTGGGACAAAATTTGGTACGATAAAG
>JAOTQE010113944.1:0-13032 GCA_025631205.1 Nesometra sesokonis
AATGATCATACTTGCTAAATTCAATGTGTATTTCAACGAAATTTTTGGGTAACATTCGCACTCGCCCTACGTTATGAAATAGGACTTTACGGGTTGTTTTGGTTTTCGTACCCACGAAGGCTAGTTTTCGTGACTTCACAGGCCATCGCTAATTCGGTCTATTGTTGAATACAATACACTTAATAGGTTTTGACATATTTAAATCAGTCTTGTTGAAAAGGAATCAAATTCTGGCGAGTTTTTTGCCATAATATGACTTATGGATCTAATACAGACGTGTATTTAATTATAGAGTCCTAAAAATGTATGTAACAGGATATATTGATGAGCTTAATGCGTTTTAGGCCCTATACCAGACAAAGTATCATCCTTCCGCTACTGTCTGTAGCCAACATTTTTTACGCTTTAGTCACGCTTACCATTACACCATTGATATTTTTTGTGCCAATAACATAACTTCCAATAAGCAGCATTCCATATAAACATTTACAAGCAGAAAAATATATTCTATTCTAGTTGATTAATATTTTTATAAGTTTATGTTGGCTAATGCTGACAAACTTCGTTAAAAGTGCAATATTTTTGCCAAATTCCCAAAATCTACTCTACTTGCTCAATTTATTTTAATTTAAAATATCACATTTATGAGTAACCTTATAATTTTGACGTTATATATTTTTAGGTTAATACTAGCAACCATAACATATATAACTCATAGGTATTAAACAAAGTATTTAAAAATTCATGATTTTCATTACTTTTTAAATTAAACTATAAACTGTCTCCTAATTTAGACAAACATTATTATTATAAAATTATTGAAATAAAGAACTGGATTTAATCCTCTAAGCATTCCAAATCAATTATACCTTTATATAATCTTTATTATGAAAATATTAATATTTAAAACATAATTATATGCAATGCGTCTGCAAAACTGACAACAATTGTGACTGTCAGTGGTGGATCTACAAGATATGGTGGTTGCCAGATGTGATGATAGTCTTTTACCCATCGGTCGATGGTTTTTTTAGTATTTGCCTGTTGAATCACTTAAAAAAAAAACGTTGGTCCACAAGTAGAAGACTGTCATCATGTTTAGAAACCATACACACAGGGAGTGACGGTTACAACGCAGTGAGCTCCCGGTTTAAGGCACACAATGTGTATAAAATTAACTTTTTTTCAGGTGCAAATAACATTCTCCCAAATCAAAAGTGGGAACCCAGATGCCTCCCCCTCCTTATTTTCTACACACTTCGGTTTACAGAAAATCCACATTGGTTTAATAAAATTAAGGTTCAGTTTAACATGAGGTTTGGTTTTCATGTTGGCCATGATGTTGATCACCTACACTATTAGGAAAACAATTTAAAAGATTTTTTTTAATGACAATAATTTCACAGAAAAAAATATTTCAATATACTTAGCATTTAGATTTTTTACAGGAAACCATCTGTATGAATAGATAGTAACATCGAATGACTACACATAAAATAGCAGTGTTTCAATAGTAGTACTATAGTAAAAGGCGGATAATTGACTCATGCATATTCATGAGCTAAAGTTAGTTAATACTTAAATAAACATCAGGTGAGTAAAGTGCCATTCTTAGTTGGAAAGTCTACTAATAGCTGGCTAGCATTGACACTACTATCTTCAAGCTCAAAATAAGCAATAGGCGAAAGGAACAACTCATACATATTCATGAGTTAAAGTTACTAAATATTTAAATAATCAAGTGAGTAAAGTACCATTCTTATTTGGAAAGTCTACTAGCTAGACTTGCTCCAAGTCTGCATATTATATTTATTATATTTATTTTAAGTGTTTAATAAAGTGCGCCACCAACGGATGATAAAGTTTTAATGGTGTAAGATTTGTCGTCAATAAACATCAGAAAGGTATGGCGATCCACCTCCTATGGAACGCAATGGATGCCTTTTAAACGTCTTTCACGGATTAAACCGAATCACCATCTTGAACCAAGACTATCTACTAGCTGGCTGGAATTGGCACTACTATCTTGAATCCCAGAATAAGCAGTAGGCGAAAGGAACAACTCATACATATTCATGAATTGAAGTTACTTATATTTTAATACACATCAGGTGAGAAAAGTACCATTTTTAGTCTGAAAGTCAACTAATAGCTGGTTAGAATTGGCACTACTATCTTGAAGCCCAAAATAAGCAGTAGGCGAAAGGAACAACTCATGCATATTCATGAGTTAAAGTTACTTAATATTTAAATAAACAGGTGAGTAAATTACCATTCTTATTAAGAAAATCTACTAATAGCTGGCTAGCATTGGCACTACTACCTTGAATCCCAGGATAAGCAGTAGGTGAAAGGAACATCTCATGCATATTCATGAGGTAAAGTTACTTAATATTTAAATAAACAGGTGAGTAAAGTACCATTCTTATTGCATTAGCACTACTATCTTGAAGCCCAAAATAAGCAGTAGGCGAAAGGAACAACTCATGCACATTCATGAGTTAAAGTTACTTAATATTTAAATAAACAGGAGGCGAGTTTAGTGCATGCTCAACCACGCCAATAAAGTTCACATATGATTCACGTTGTTTATTTACTTTGTATCTCGCCTGTTTCATAAACGGTAGATAAAGAAAGGAAATAAGCTTTCTTTCGTAGGAACGTAGAAAGAAAATCTACTAATAGCTGGCTAGCATTGGCACTATTATCTTGAAGCTCAAAATAAGCAGTAGGCAAAAAGGAACAAATCATGCATATTCATGAGTTGAAGTTACTTAATATTTAAATAAACGTCAGGTGAGTAAATTACCATTCTTATTAAGAAATTCTACTTATAGCTGGCTAGCATTGGCACTATCTTGAAGCCCAAAATAAGCAGTAGGCAAAAGGAACAACTCATGCATATTCATTCAATATTTAAATAAACATCAGGTGAGTAAAGTACTATTTTTATTAGAAAAGTCTACTAGCTGGCTAGCATTGGCACTACTATCTTGAATCCCAGAATAAGCAGTAGGTGAAAGGAACAACTCATGCATATTCATTCAATATTTAAATAAACATCAGGTGAGTAAAGTACTATTCTTATTAGCAAAGTCTACTACTACGATCTTAAAAGCCCAGAAAGTAGCATATGACCTACTTTCACTAGTTCAGGTAAGACTAGTAATACTTGATGATTTGCCTACTTGCTTTTATTAGTTCAGCTGAGGATAAACTTAACTGTGTACAGGTGATGTTTTATTGTTATCATTGGTAATGGGACTAAGACATCTTTATAACTCCATCAATACAACACCTTATCACGTTGAAATTAAAAATCAAATTTGGTTACCAATTTTTTTTTTCAGGGCTGACAAATGAACTTAAAGGTGTATACAGTAGTTGAAATATTCACTAATTTAAAAATCACTTTCCCAACATTTGGATCAGGACTACTTTAGAAGTAAAAGAACTTGTTTCCACCAGCATATTAGTTACTATTATACTTTTTAATTTTAAATAGTTTTAAATTCCATTAGTTTATTCATCCGAGTCAAGTAAACTCTTACTAAGGTATATAAAAAATGATACCTTTCGGAACAATTTCTCTGCACTTGAATTTCTGACATACTAATGTATGTTATATGGTAATATACGGTAAGCAATGGGCGTAACTTAAAATACATTTGTCCATTTTTTCCTGAACCATTTCAAATCCAAGTAAAAATTTTATATTATATAAAATAAATGACGGATATCGTCATGTGTTTAAGCTCTAATAGACTGTCAATCTATAGATGTTAATACTGTAAGTGTTAGAAGATTTTAAACGGCTTTAAATTGATCTTTGATTTGTGTGGGCTAATAAAAGTAGTACATATGGTAACACTGGTAGCAGAAATGTCATTGTAAAGCCAGTGGTTATTGTGTCAAGTTAACACAGATAGTAATATGGTTCTAAATATTACAGGATTGTTATAGGAATGGACTTGTAAAGTGCAAATTACAATAGTCGTCAACCTGTGCTAATTGTGAAGTCTTAAAATAGCAAAGGGATAGTAGTGAGGAAGTAGAAAAGGTGGCAAAACTATTTGAAAGAAACAGGTGAGTTTTAAATTTTGCTTTATAACTTCATAGAGATAGGGTAGAATAAATTTAGTAATACTGGTAGCCTAGGTAGAGCATAATATCATAGGAAGGAGGGGGAGATAAGAGGTATTATTCATGGACATAAGGGATGTAAAATTTAACTGTCTGATTATCGCTTTGTAAAACGTTAGAATACTGCATGTTAAAATGTGCTATGTATTTGTTGAATATTCGTTGGTCATTTGTTGCAGTCGTTTCAGCAAAGGTCTAGAAGGGCTGGTTATATTTGAGCAAACTGTTGACAAGCATGTACCCAATGTGTAAAACATTGAATTTGAAATAATGAACGTTTAGTGGTTGGTGGTGTATACTGTAGATGACACAATACTTCAACAACTAATTTGTAATGAGATACATGCCATCGTGACAGGATTCAATATTTCAACAGGATCCAATATTTTCATCATTCCTGATGATGACATAATTTATGTTGAAATATTGAATCCAGTCACAATGGCATGTATCTCATACATACGGTACTGTACAATACCAGCTTCTTTAATCCAATAACTCACAGGAAGTATTACCAGGGTTTGCAGAACAAGTTGCCTGAATTTCTGAATATTAGATTCACTTGCCTGAAATCCTGTGCCAACCAATATTCAGATTCACCAGCCTGAATTCCTAAGCTAACCAATATTAGATTCACTTGCCCAAAGCCCTGAGCCAAAACAATTCCGATTTACCAGCCTGAATTTATAAGCTACCCAATATTCAGATTCACTTGCCCGAAATCCTGTGCCAACCAATATTCAGATTCACTTGCCCGAAATCCTGTGCCAACCAATATTCAGATTCATCAGCCTGAATTCCTAAGCTAACCAATATTCAGATCCACTTGCCCAAAGTCCTGAGCCAAAACAATAATTCAGATTTACCTGCCAACCAAACTCCAGATTCAACAGCCCGAAATCCCGAGCCAACCACAATTAAGATTCACTTGCTGAAAGTCCCAGACCAACTATAATTCAAGTTCAACAGCCTGGAATATCAAGCCAACTACTATTCAGATTTACTTACCCAAATCCTGACCCAAGGAATACTTGGATTTACCTGCCCGAGGTCCTGATCCAACCAATAGGCCTATTTAGATTCACTTGCCCAAAGTCCTGAGCCAACCAATATTCAGATTCAATTGCCCAAAGCCAACCAATATTTAGAATTATATGCCCGAAGTCCTGAGCCAACCAATATTTACATTTACTTGCCCAAAATTCAGAACCAACCATAATTAAAATCTACTTGTCCGAAGTCCAGAGCCAACCAATATTCAGACTTACTTGCTCTAAGTCCTGAGTCCAATTCTGATTCACTTGTCAAATCAGCTTTGATTTTACAGCTTCATGTACCATGTACACCATGTACTTTCTACTCTTAGATTGCATAAAGGCATCCATGTTATCAAGTAAACTTGTTTATATTTTAGGCAACCAAATTTTCGAAATGGCTCCCCAAGGGAGCTAAACAGTATTTTGTAAATGTTCCAAAGTTTCAGTAGTAATATTCTTCAAAATTAAATTACATTTGCTTTGTTGTATTCATTTAATTTAAATATTACACTATATCATAGTTGTCAAAATAAAAAGTAAAAATGGAATGTACCAAATAAAAAAAAAACAAAATTGCAATTAAAAAAATGCAATAATAATTCTATACTTAATCAAATGCGCATTGTATAAAATGTTGCATATTTAATGATTTCCTTAAATGTTTACTACCCATTTTACTAAAGTCAGGACTAACTCCGATTTATCAAGTAAGGAATTTCTAAAACTACATTTACTACAGTATTTGAAAAAAATACAGAAACATTACATACATTGTAATAGTTAACATAAAAATACTGAAGCTCGTATCTTAGACAACCTTTTATGTCAGACAATTTGTTATGCTTTTAGAAAGTGGGTCGTTTTATATGAACGTGCATATAACACAAACATCTACTATTTTGAAATGTTTACAAAAAACCTAAACTTAACTTTATGGGTTCTGTGTGGATTATGGTAATACAGAGATTGTTCAATTTTTGACATAAAAGTGAAGATTTCTAAGAAATATAAGCCTCTGACAGAAAGGAAACTAGGAACATTGCATGTGAACGTGCATTATAAACTTCAACTTGAAACTTGTTTTTAAAAAAAAGCCTAGACTTTTAGTTTATGGGTTCCGTTTGTGTAATACAGAGTTTTATTAAATTTTTAACATAAAAGTGAAAATTTCTAGGAAATTTAACAAGGAACATCGCATGTGTACGCGCGTAGTAAAGATATGAACTTGAAACATGTTTTAAAAAACTTTTTTAGTATTTGAGATTTTGAACATCAGAAATATCAACAGTATTGAAACACTGGACTTTTTCAGTTTATGAATTCTGTAATACAAATACTTTTGAAATAAAATTATTTCTGAGAAGATGAGACTGTTATTTTGAGAGCTTAGGTAAGCTAATAGTTTTCAAAATGAAGGTATTTTGGTAACACACTGTACTTGGCCCTATATGTCAAGTTGTTGATGTTTCTTTTGAGATAAGTATTTTATATTATAGTTTTCATTTTTGTAAAGGGCCTTATAGGTGACAAGAATGTAAATTTTTCTTGAATAGATCCTTAATATTATGTTAACTAACTTTTTGTCATTTTTATGCATTATTTGTCATTTAAATCAGGTTGATATGATATTGAAATAAAAATAAATGTTAAACAGAAATTGATAATTTGTATTTTAATAAAAATGTAGAGCAGGCCAGTTTCATACAGATGACAAAAATATGTTTTTTTAATTCTCAGGGTAAGTTTATGGGACTTAAATTTTATTACATTTATGCATTTAGCCAGAAATCATGAATTAGACCTATGAAAGGTAAAAAAAAGTAAGACACTAACCCAGATTTAAAACATTTTAGATCATTTTAGATTGGTCAACATAGGATTTTTTTCGGCCTAATTTAATAATTGTGTAAATTGATAATATCATACAGTTACTCCATAATCATATCAAGTAAAAAAATATTTATAAAATGATAATAAATGATAATGTTCATTGATAATATTTGTCAATTAAAGTCAATTTGATTTGAAACAGATAAGAAAATGAAGACCCATTTATATTATTAAATAAACAAATGAATTATATTAATAGGATTACATTAATGGACTAAGCAGTTTTGCATATAAATTTAAATAAATTAAATTAATTAAATTAATTAAAATAAATAAATAAATTGACTATAATGTACCCCTGTGTTGCCTCTAAGAGTTGAAGTATTAGCTATTACCCAGCAATTATTAAGGGCATTTTCCAAAACTGCTTTTGCAGAATTTATGGGTGGCTTTAACCGATAAACTCTTTTAAATAATAAATATAGTGATGAGTAGGAAAACGGTAATTATCGAGGTTGGGTCAACGGCGACAATAACATAGAAGACAGACTAAATTGATGGGTGTAACAAATGACCTATTTTTTAATCCTTTATCAAGCGTATTTGATAACGTTCTCATCGGTAACTACACCGGCCTAGTTCTAAGCACCTTATGGGATACAGTTCACACTTGATAGAAGCGTAATCATCCAAGTGACCGGAAAACTCATTGAATACTGTTTACTCTGTATTAAGACTACAATAACCGACCCTTGCATTGTTGTTTTATAACCATTGCTTTTGTCTAAAGTTGACGCACCAATTCACTGGTCACCCTAAGACCGTGAACCAATGGTCATGATCAACCAAGCAAATTTAATTTAGTTTTTAACACCAGTGCCATCAATCAAACTCTACAGAAATTGTTTCTTTCTCTTTGACGTCAAATATTAAATCCGGAAACAACCTGATAATAGTGGGAATGCTCCCGGATAAATAACCTAGAAATAGGCTAGTCCAAGATTATAAATAAGCATATTTCACAAAAATCATAAAATTGCTTGCTCACTTACCATTAATTTATAACAAAATTGGTCGATTACTTTGTAATTCTTTTTGTCTATAAAAACTAAAAAAGTACATTTTTAATTTATATTTTTCTGCATGGGATTAAATTTAAAAAAAACCAATTTCTTTTAAATCTAGATACAGGACTTAGTTTATTAAAAAATTAAATCACTTTTTATTGATATTTCTATCATTAATAAAAAGAAATTACTGCAACTTTCAATTAATCTACTTTATTTACATCAAAGGCATGAACTTCAAAATTAGTGTTTATCTTACACATAGGCCTATTTAGCATAAAAGAAATGCTTTGGTAAAACATTATACAATTATATAATTACGCCAAGAAAAAGGAATTTAATCCATTTATTTTCCAATCATTTAAATCTATATTTGTCTACATGGGATTAAATATAAAAAAAAACACAATTTCTTTTAAATCTAGAAACAGGACTTAGCTTATTTATAATTAAACCACTTTTTATTGCTATTTCTATCCTTATAAAAAAGCTTACTGTAATGTTTAATAAAAATTATATAATTTATTTACATTAAAGGCATGAAAAATGTAATCCATTTATTTTGCAATTGTTTAAATCTAGAAACAGGACATGCTTATTTATAATTAAACCACTTTTTATTGCTATTTCTATCTTTATAAAAAAAAGCTTACTGTAATGTTTAATAAAATAATATAATTTATTTACATGAAAGGCATGCAATTCAAAAATAGCATAATACGTTTATCTTACACATATATTTATTTTTCATAAAATATGAAAAACCATTTTAATAAAAAACTATTTAATAATTAGATAGCAAAAGAAAGGAACTTAATCTATTGTTGCAATTGTACACATTTAAAGATAACACTATTTTTATTAATAAAGAAAATTAAAAATTATTTAGACTAAATTTTTCTAACTACTCCTATTAAAAAAAATTGAATAACTTAAAATTAATTTGTTATTTTTATTTCCGTTTTTAATAGTCATTGATATACCAAGTATAGCCTTTACTGTAAAAGCAGCTATCATACTAACAAACAATAAAATTTCACGGCTTAATAATAAATGTTTCTAAAGGCAAATAATGAGGACAAAAGATAAACGGGAGAAACCCTTCCTAGAGGCAAGATTAATTTTATATTGAAGAATGAAAAGCCTAAATATTTGTATAATAATAAAATATACAATGTGTCGACATTGAATGAAGGTCATGTCCCAAATAAAGGCTTAGATTGTGACAGGTACACAAACATATATCTGGGTTATTGCAAGGGTAGATAGATAAAGGTGTACGGACTGAACAGCCACTAGGAGACCAGAGAAATGCATGTCATAAATAGGTGTCCATGTAGTGATTGGGTGGTTGGCTGTGGTTATTAAGTAGGCTATGGCCTAGTTCCACCTCACAATCTGACAGGCTATAAGTTCGCTGAGATGTCAGCCTGCAATCAGAATAGTATCGAGGAGGTGTAGGAGTATCTCATCTCCCTGACTGAGAGCGCTAAACTCAATTGTTTAACTCACAAAGTGTCAGTATACTGTAGGCAGGCACAGGTTGGGGTCGCCTTTTGCTTACGAGGAGCAACACGTTGGATAGCCATAAAATATTAGTGTTTCTCTATGGAAATTATAATTCTCTGAGTAAAAAAGACAGTAAGTTTGTATATTTTTTCTTCACTGCAGTAATTATCCAATTTTATTCAGATTTATTTTAGAGTATTTTCTAATGCCCTTTCCTTTAAAAATTTTATTGACACCTACTAGTATTTGTTAATTTTTTAAGTCATTTATTTAAAATTAATTAATGTATAAAACTCAATTTGTTATTTTTATGCATGTATTTTTAAAACCTTGTTTTCTGATAGATAAATTACAATTTTAAAAATATATAATTTTCCCAAGTTATTAGAGAAATTGTAACTTACAATCCCATCAGGCCTAAAAATGTCTTTATTTTGCCCACTAACAACATTTTAAAGACTTCAGTCAACCGGTCGGGGGTATTTTTATACAGCTGTATGTAGCCACCTGTTATTATATTTTTAATAGCATTTATATTTATTTTATTTATTCAAGATACAACAATAATCGATAATTGATACAAAACATAGCATCCTTTAAAAGTACTTTGACTAAATAATTGAAAAAAATAACTTATTTTTATTTCCATTTATTATTTAATCTATTTATATTTTACCCCATGTACCCTTTCGTAGTTAAGTTTACTTCAGGGGATACCATTATACTGTACTTAGCCTCTGGTCATAATGGCTATGTGTCTATCTGGTATCCCCGGGATATTCACGTATCCACAAAAAAATCAATAAAAAAATAAGATCGATAAAATTGTTGTGATAAATTTATTTATTTTGTATTTATTACTTTTGCCAGAAATTGAGAATTATAAATTTTGTTTAAGTGGCTTAGCCTGATATTTTTTATATCTTTGATCGGTCAGGCTTGGGCAATGATTTTTTTTATGCCTTATTAATATTCATTCTATATATAGACCTAAGGCTGCAGCTAATGGTTTTCAGTTTTATATTCTGTGCCACTCAGGGAATTCTTAAATTGATACCCACTTGAAAAGAATTAAAGATTATTTTGAATTTCCAATAACTAAGTTCATTTATTTCCTGCAAAAAAAACCTTGCTGCATTTGAAGTTCCTGGCGTAACTGCAATTTAACAATAAGAAGTAAGAAATGTGAAATGTTTTGGATAAATCAATAACACTGAAAATAATGCTGATTATGTTTTAATAGGTAAAAAATGTAAATATATAAATATTAATATGTTACCCAAGCAAGGCGTTAGTAGTGGTCAGAAATTGTAACAGGTTAGTGGTGGTTGACGCTCTGGTACTGGATTTTAAGTACTTTCTGCCAGTTTTTTTTTTTTTTTCAATTTATTACTTATATGTCTATAGTCAGCGGTTAGAATCATTTATTCAGTGCTATTATTATTACCAAGCCAAACCGACCAAAAATCTCAGATGTCGGGGTCAGCGTTTTTTGGCGATCCGCATAATAGCAGATCACCTATTGTTATTTTTTACTATTTTCATTTCCAATTTTTTGTCTAATTCTACAATATTATAACCAAAATTATAAGAAGGATATCCAAAATATTGTAAAAAACGCATAAAACTAACCTACATATATAGTAGAAAAAATCCTGACTAATGAACCCAAATTTTAATTTTGATTTTTTATGCTTAATTTTATTATAGTGTTTTAATTGTGCTTTCCATGATGGTAAAACCAAATTAGTATCAGTATTAAAGGAAACCTATAGCACAAAATAAAATGAGAAAGTAGATAAGAAAACAAATTTTAAAAAATAGAACTAAATGAAGGATGTGAAATAGTCCGAAAAAGGTGAAACTATGTCATGACATAAAACAAGAGTTGTTAATGATGTAGTTATATCAATTAAAATGTATCTTATTAGCTGATTAAATAACAAATCTATTTGTAAACTGTTTAGAATTTTTGCACAAGTAACTTGGATATAATTTACAGAATATTAGTTTAGTGAAGAGATTCAATCTTAAATTATATTTTAATATTCTCCCTAAAAATTACATAATTTTATGCATATTATATCTCATTTGGCTAAAATAAAAATATCCCCTTTCGCCAAATTGGCTAATTAAAAATAAAAAAACTGCCCATTTTGCAGCCATTTTTATCATTTTTAAAAGTTCGGTTAAAACACCTGGCAACCTTTAGCCAGTTTAGCTAAGAAAAAATTTACCCTAGTTTGAGAGTAGAGGTGGTAAATATTACTATATGACAATCTTGTAAACCACTACACAAATAAAAATGTGAACTTGTTGCTGCTATTTCTACATTTTATCTGAAAATTTAGGTTTTTTTTCCCTTAAGCGGCCATACTGGAAAATTTAGTGGTTTTTCTTTAAATGAATACGAATTTCTGTACAAAATCCTTATACTGTAATGGCTTGAAAATATTGAACCAACTCATCTTAAAAAATAATTAATAATATTTAATAAATATAAAATCAGGTGCCTAGTTGAGAGGCCATTTTTGTTGAGAAAGCCGGAAAATGTAGGACATAATTTCTGTAAGCGCACACTTTTCCCGGACCCGAGGATGTCCGTTTAAGAGAAGTTCAACTGTATGAAAAAAATTTTAAACAAATAATTTTGAGATCATTACTGAATTATAATTGCAATTATTTTTTTTATATTGCTATGGAAGTATTTACACTTTAAAAACTTTATTTCAATGTTATTTAAAACTATTTAATTATTTTGCTTAGTCACTTAATAATCTGCTAAATTATTTAATGATTACACATGTTTTATAATTGATTCAAAGTTGTCACCAAGTAGCGGCGATTTGTAAAAATAATATTAGCAAGGGGTACTTAACAATATTGACACAGTCTATATATTATATTTCATCCATGAAGAATGGTTAATTAATTTAATTAATAATGATCCAATTATGATATCAATGTAGATGAAATGACCGTGGGGTTATTTGACAGTAAATGAAGGTGAAAATTCTGTTTGAAAGAAATGAGAAATTGGAAATTGCTAAATCAATCATCGAACACATCACGCACTATCCGTTAAAATGTCAAAAAAATAATTTCCTGATGACGGAAGATACGCAAGTTGATGAGAGACGAGACATTATTTGATAATTAGTATAACACGTCTTCACTTCATTGTAACAAGGACACTACCCTAAATAATTATGTAAGCTCTAATACAACTTATAAACTGGGGAGGATATAGGATTTAATGGTTGGATACTGTGAGTTGTCAGATAACCTCAGTTCCAACATGGCTGGTACTGAGATGGGCAAATTTTAAAACAATTGGCCTCTTGCTGCATAGAAATTTCACTTTGTTTCTTAAAATCTTACAATACTTATCTCTCTTTAATATACATTAGGAGATGCGATCGCACAATCTGTAACACCCCACCCCC
>JAOTQE010113955.1:0-13031 GCA_025631205.1 Nesometra sesokonis
TATTGTAAGTTTTGTTATATTTGTTTACACGCCAATGGAAATCAAATTTCCAATCTGTATCCTAATGCGTTTTGGACAAATAAATATTATCTTATCTTATCTTATCTTATTTATTGAGTCTTTTTCAAACATTATTTTTAGTTTTAATGTTTTACACCATAATATTTTAGCCGAAAAACCTGACAAAACTGAACAGTAAAACAGGCGCGACCAAAACGAAGGCGTGACCAAAACGATCTGTATTCGCCATTTTTCGGCCGCTTTTGAAGGTATACCCTTCTTTGCCGACTCGCCCCTTGTTCGTTGTTATTAGTTTCAATTTAAACCTGTTTTCCTCTCGGTCAAATCCCTAAATCGGCGATCTGAAAAGTGCGGATTTGATCGTTAAATGATGATTATGTTGTTAACATGTAATTATAGTAGGACTATGGTGAGTACACCTGCCAACTTTTATTGGTTCCAATGGAGGAGACAAACCCCGCCACCAGTGCTGGCCCAAATTGTGTCCCATTTTGATCTGCCAAGCAAAAAAAAAAAAACTCAACTGACCATTTTTTGTGCTGTTTTTGCCTAAATTACCACTGTTTTGGGGGCCATTTTTACCGTAATTTCCTCTATATTGTTCCATGCGTGAGAAAAACTCATGAATTTTGAATGTTTATGAGTGAGAATTTTGCTAATGCGTGAGACAAATTATTTATGCGTGAGGCGTACAAAAAAAAATCAAATGCGTGAGACTCGTGCATAATGCATGAGAGTTGGAAGGTATATGAGTAGGATCTACTAGGATGATGATATAATAGTGAATGTCATCATTTGTCATCATTTTCATCTTACACCATTTTATCTTTATATTTACTTTTTAAATCTTGTATCAGCTGTGTGCCGCTGTTACAGCCTTGTGCTCTCTAGATGCTATACCAACAAATCACCTTAAGATATATTCAAATTCCATTCTTATACCGATCACTAAACTAATTAATAAATCACTTATCAATTTATCCCAGTGATCTTTAAAAGTGCTACTGTTAACCCATTTTAAAAAAAAACCCTTGACTCTTAATTTGTTAAAAAATTTTAGACCTATATCAATTCTTCCTTTCCTTGCTAAGCTCATTGAAAACATCGTTTTGAATCAATTATTGTTGTACCTTTCAAATTTGCAGCTTTTAAATTTCTTGCAATCAGCGTATAGAGATGTCATAGTACCTAAACAGCACTTACCAAATTCGTTTCGACTTGGGCCCGATCGTCTTGTGGGCCCGATCATCTTTATGTTCTTTTTTTTCAATACCACTTTTTTTTTACAAGTAACGTATAACATTATGTATACTGTATTATTTTGGGGTTATCTTTACACAGTGGCGGTGCTACGGGTGGACTATTATAATATTGTATAATTTACCCTAAAAATAGAAAATAGACATACAAACCGAGAAACAACCTTTTTTTTTCTTTGCTTGTCAAAACCAAACCGGAAACCACGCCCACTCTCGTTGGCACCACCACTGCAACTTCTTGTCTTTGTCCCTCCCACTTTTCAACTCAAATCAATGTCCTTGGTGTCTAGTAAGCTTACTGTGGGTACCAAACTACTGTATTCCTTGTGTAGTACTCGTAGTATGCGTTCTACATATACGATGTAACGATCAATCATAATCGTCATTTAACGATCAAAACCGCCGTTTCAGATCGCCCATTTTGGGATCCGACCGACAGGAAAACATGCTTAGATTGGGAATAATAACATGAACAAGGGACGAGTCGGCAAAGGGGCGAGTCGACAATGGGGTGTCAAGTTAGCAAAGGTGCGAGTCGAAAAAGGGGCGAGTTAGCAAAGGGGCGAGTTGGCAAAGTGGCGAGTCGGCGAAGGGGCATGTTTTTTGGATCCCCTAGCTAGGCTAGGGCCTAGGCCTCTAGGCTAGTACTTAGTAGTAGAGGCCTAGGCCTAGCAAGCCTTTTTAGGCCTTCCTAGGGTCCGGGGAATGCTTCCCGGTAAATTTTGAACTTTAGATGTCCTGAAATGGCCTCATGTTAAAGGATCAATTCTTGCTGAATATTTTCATTTTATAGACAATGTTAATTGCTGCGAAGCAGCTTATCATAATCTTGACAGCAATTTGACCTCTAGAGGTCAGGGTTTATTAGATTATAGATTAGATAGGCCTACATGCCCTGAACAGTGTAGTTTTGTTCTCTCGTTCTGCCGGGTAAAATCAATTACTCTAGGCAACATTTGTAGCCTACCTATTCGTCCAATACCCGGCCCCGATCGAGTATAACTTTTCATATTATCTTTGTTTTTACTCTATTTTTAGGTTTCCTATCATGTCGGCAATACGCCAGCCCATGAAGGGAAAATCTTATTTTCTTTTCTCCATGGCCAGCCACAATATTATGAGGATTTACGAACCCAATATGAGGAAAGCCGACGCTTATGTTGTAGACTGCCATCTAAACGCTCGTTTTTAGGCCAGTATCTGATCGTTTTGCTCGTGCCTTCCTTCTGGTCGTGTCTTTACATTACAGGCGGATACACGAAAACCCGTACCTAAACCAACCTGTACCCAAAAATTGGGACGATTCGTACCGTATTAGTTAGACATAGCCAAAGATTGCTTTATTAATGTTATTAAAACGGCCAAACTTAGTAATAACAATAAAAATACATTTATAGTAGCATATTCAAAAATAGCAATTAGAACCACCACAACCACATAACGATCCAAACTATTTGCTATCTATCTCACGTCACAACGTATAGAGGGCCACAGGTCTTTGCCACTTAATTAGTTGAATTATGCTAATAGTAATTTACCATGTTTATTTTTAAATATGTTAATGGATCCGATAATCTGATAATAATAACCCAGACAAGCAAGGGAGGATGCAGACTTTGGGAAATGGGAGGGGGCGGAAGTGGGGCCGGTAGAGGGTGAATTTTTTAGGGGAGTTCAGGGGCATGTTCTAGGATTTGCTTTGCAGCATTCATTTACAATTTGTAATTACTAGTAATATTAAATATATATTACTTTCTGAGAGGGGCCCTCATATCCACCCCTGCTATTTTTCAACTACCTTAGTGGTTCCAAACAAATCAACGTATGCCATGATCTTACGCTTTGTAACTTTTCAAGGCTGACCAGCGGCGGCGCCAGTGGCGGGCTAGGGGGATAGAGCCCCCCCCCCCCTTATAAATTGTTAGTTTTTCATTTGAGTTTGTTCAAAGAAAATATAGAGTTTGTTATTGTAAGAGTTTCTTTTATTTTTTCAAACGTTTCAGACACTTCTTGGAGCTGTAAATCGGAGTGGCAGACAATTTAGCACAACAGCAGCTGTATCTGTTGAGCAGGTAAGCTTGGGTTAGAGTTTAGCAGTGTGACTAGTTTTAGGTACTGATAAGTGATTCTTCATAAGAAATGCTCATCCACTAAATAATATTATAAGTTTTAATAGATCTGGTAGAATTTGGCAATGCAAAGTTAAAACTAACAACTTTAGAGATTCTGTTTTTCCATATGGAAGTCATCTAAAAATGTAAAATTTTCAAGATAGTTAAGGTGTTATGTTTATTTATTTGTGTATTTCAAATTGTTGTATTTATGTTCCTAAGCTCAGGAAAACAAATTTCATATACCAGTATGTTTTATATGACAATAAGTTGAATCTTGAATCTACTCCTGCTTTTTAACCAATTATATATAACCAATTTTATTTATTTTTTCTGTTTAGATGACAGTACGTGATGCGTTAAATACTGCCATGGATGAGGAGTTGGAACGCGATAAAGATGTGTTCCTGTTAGGAGAGGAGGTTGCAATGTACGACGGAGCTTATAAAGTTTCTAGAGGGCTATACCAAAAATATGGAGACACACGAGTAATGGACACCCCAATCACAGAAATGGGCTTTGCTGGAATAGCTGTTGGAGCAGCAATGGTATTAGAAAATTTAAATTACCCTATTTGTTCAATAAGGCAAAACCTTTTTTTCCTCTTTTTCATTAACTTTTCTTGGGACAGAATTAATAAAAGGTTATTTTTTAATCAGCAACCTACCTTTTTCAACAATATTTTTCCTAATACACTGTACTAGCATGCCATGATGCATCTTGGCAGTTTTAGTGTTGGTTAATTAGTTTAGTTAGTTGCCCATATAACTGAGAACAACTGTGAGTTATGTACTACCTGGTCTGTGCACCTTAAATTGCTGGTAAACGGAATGCAGTTGTATGGGTTTTGTTTTTCTTTCTTGGTAGTTTTAGTTTATGGTATTTCGTTTTATTTAACTGCCATTGCTCTATACTGTAAAGCGCATTGAGGCTTGATGCATAATGCGCTATATAAGCCCAAGTTATTATTATTATTATAAGGGGAGGATAAAATAAAAATAGAGATTTATTTTCATTTGAAAAAAAAATTATTAAAAATAGTGATTATTATTATATTAACACAATATTTTCATTTTTAGAAAAGTGTTCATGGATCAGAGGTTGAAATAAAAGTACAGAAACAGTTTTGAATTATTTTTGTTAGAAGGTTCTTTAAATTAACAGACCAAAAATTAAATTTTATTTTAATTTTCAAATCCTAATTTTCTGTGTTGGAGGGCGAAATCACATTTTTTATTTAGCAGGTCGTTTCTACAAAAGGCAGGATAAAATAAAGATATATATTTATTTAAAAAAAAAACATTAAAGATAATGATCATTGACACAATATTTTTCATCTTCAGAAAAAAATATTCATGAATCGAAGGTTGGAATAAAAATAATATTTTATTTTCCTTCAAGTTTTTGAATTATTTTTGTTGGAGGGTTCGATAACTGGCCAAAATTAAATTTTATTTGATTAAAAATATTCTAATTTTCTGCATGAATTTTTGAAATTTTTCTGTGAGTATTCTAAACTGTACTGAGTATTCAGTACATTGACACATCAGAGTATGCAAAAAAAAAAAGGCTTTATAAATTATGTTATATTTATTTCCTACTTTTATACTTTTTGGTTGATAATGCTATGACCTGCATTTTATGTTATACTCCTTTTTATATACCTCACCCTAAAAATCGCGTAATCTGATTGGATAATGAGATAGGCCATATTTTTATCTTATAGTAGTCAAATCGCCCTTATAGTAGCCCTGATCGCCCGCTGGGTATTTTCCCCGTTTTTCAAATTCAGTCAACTGTGTTCGGAATATAAAAGTAATATGGACTGCTTTAAGATTGGGTTATAGTTGAAATTATAGTCCACGGCGCTATGAAAACTGCTATAACCCTCGACGCAAGCACCTCGGGTGATAGCAGTTTTCATAGCACCTGGGGCCTATAATTTCAACTATAACCCATCTAGCAGTCCATATTCCTTTAATATATGTTGGTGGAATAAAAATGATTTGAGGATAGTAACAATTGTTACATTTGCATTATTGGTATGATGGTGACAACGAAATGATGGTAATACAGTAATGATGATAATTGTATATTAAATTAATTCACTTTTGTTCTTTTTTTTTCAATAGGCTGGTCTCCGTCCAATTTGTGAATTTATGACATTTAACTTTGCTATGCAAGCCATTGATCAAGTGATTAACTCTGCTGCCAAGACTTACTACATGTCGGCTGGAATGGTTAGCTAATTCTACTATAAAGTGCTGCCACTTTTTTTAAACTAAAAGCTAACTATTTAGTAACTTATTAAAGAGTTATCCTGATTCCCTGTGAAGGAGTACTGTACCGATCTTTCATGAGGAATGTTATTGGTTATGTACACATTGAAATTTGAGATTTTGATAATAAAAAAAAACTTAATTGCACTAGTATGCTCCTCTTCGCCAAAATATGACTGTTTACCAGTATCACATCAACCTACGAAACTGAAACAAATATTTTTCTCATCAATATTTTTGGGTTGAAGCCTGTTAAGCTACATTCAATCTGCCCCTGCCACCATTTGATTGAAAAGGAGCATATTAGAAGATAACCCAAGTCTGCAGACTTGTTGCCAATGTGGTGGTGATTGTGCAGTACACTGATAGGCAACATCCCTTACTATGTTCTTCAATATGCAACTGAGCTATTACCTTGTATTTGAACCCTCCAGTAGTGTGACGATGTATTCACATTGAGATTACAGATCTTCACGGTTCAGTGCACAATACAGTGCGAGTCGTATGGCCGAGCGGTTAATGCAGGGGAACCGTGAACCATAGCAATAACAACGGCATGGGTTCGAGACCCGCTCGCACCATGGTTCTGGTGGTGGAACAAGTCTTCTCGGATAAGGACTATATACCGTAGGCTCAGTGTATACATACAGCCCGTGTGCAATATAAAGAACCAAGCACATCTTTCGAGAAGAGTAGGGGTTACCCCGGTGTACTGGTCCATTCTTCCCCTGCCGTGGACAGATGAATGAGCACCTGTATCAGGCAGCAGGACATGACGTGACTCTTAGGGGCATAGAAAGTCATATGAATGTGTAATATCTGGTCCACAGCGCCTTGAGACTCTACTGTATAAGGCCTTATATATAATCATCATAAACTACATTACATTATAGTGACTACCCTCAGTTTTGCCTACTGATTTAAAAACCACTCTAAAAATATTTATTTTAATATATATCACAATCTGCTTCCATTTTTTTTCTAGGTAAATGTTCCTATAGTATTCCGAGGTCCAAATGGAGCTGCCGCGGGAGTTGCAGCACAGCATTCGCAGTGCTTTGCAGCTTGGTATGGACATGTACCTGGATTAAAGGTCGTTAGTCCATGGTCATCAGAGGACGCTAAAGGCTTACTAAAAGCAGCAATAAGAGATGATAATCCAGGTAACTTTATTATATGGCACAACAAACTGGCAACTCCTTGCAATTTCAAGATGAAAATGGTAATAATTGTTGGTTCCTAACCCATGAGCATAGACACATTAAAAGTCTGTTTTCCTTTCGATCATTATTCCAAAAACACCAATCTGAAACGCCATTTTGAATCATTAGAAAAAAGCCTAAAGATGTAACAACAGATTTCAAATCACGCTGAACTGCAAATTTTTTTGCTATTTCCTACGCTGTGCACAACAGAATTATTATTCCTTCGCGACGAAGTAAAATTTTCATATAAAAATTTGAAGAACTTTTCAAATAAAATTGTTTTATATTAGATAGTTGTATATCTTATGTTCTTAAGCAAGTTACAACTCCCAAATATGTATAAAAAGTAAACAAAATTTGTGATTTATTTTTAGGTACATAACCTATAAATACTTGCCTCGGGCAATGTTGCCTCACAAGAAACCTCATGATTGTTAACGAAACCGTTAACGTTGAACTCCTTTTAACTTTAATGATCCAAATCGTCAACTTTTTTACATCAGAATTAACGTCGAAAGCAACACCTTTTCTGTCAGTTGTGATGAAAATGGTCATTTTTCAGGATTAACAATATAAAATTTCATTTTTGTGATTAACGAGCAACAGGAAAACAGGCTTAATATATAAATTTTAAAAATCTAATAGGCAGAAAGTTAACAGAAATACTTCAGAAGGACAACAATTTCGTGTAATGTTCCCAACTCTCTACCTAGGTGCGTGGATAAAGGAACAGGATGGAAATTTATGCTGCCACAAACAACTGTTTAATGTAGTGAACAAGATAGTGGCTGTCTAAAGATGTAGCCTAAACCAGAAAATATTTCTTATGAAAGAGAAAAGTGTATATTTCGAAAATGATTTGTCAGAAGTCTTGGTTTGAATATGGAGGGCAAGGGAGACTCACCAACTGAAATGGGAATCGCATTCCAGAGCTCAGGAGATAAGCTCAGGAAGCACATCTCACTGGCCAGCAAGGCATAGTTGAAAATATTGAATGCCTGTTAACCATCAAGGCACAGTCTTAAGGTTTGGAATAAATATGTGTGTTTTAGATATACAACAGAGAGCCAAACCAAATGTGAGGTCTCACCACAAAATGAGTCGCATCGTAGGTGAACCTAATTGAGATAACTACCAAAATAGGTATGAAGTCAAATCTTTGTGAATTTTAGGTTTAATCAATTATGAGTACTATGGTACTTATATTTCATTTCAATATACTTTTTAGGAGAGTTTTCATACAGGAAAGTGTCCGTCGTGCAGATTTTCTGAGATTTATCGTCTTTTAATTGTTTATTTTTCAATTGCTTTATGGTCGATTTTCTCAAAACCGTGTTTCCATACATGAAAACTTCAAATGCTTACATCTTTGGATCTATTAATTCAATAAATGTCATTTAAAGTGTGGATTACAGCTTATATTATGCTCTATTAGAATGTACCAATAACTTAATTTTAGGTTTTACTACCATGAGACTGATTTTGTGGTGAGGCCTCACAAATTTGGAAAAACGGAAATAAAAAATATTATAGTTTTCATGCTAAACTAAACATTAATTAACTAAACATTAATTAACTAAACATTAATTACATTATAATTTTAGTTGTGGTATTAGAGAATGAGATTATGTATGGTCAACCATTTGAAATGTCTGATGAGGCTATGTCCAAAGAGTTTGTTCTGCCAATCGGTCAAGCCAAAGTAGAGAAGGAAGGAAACCATGTGACATTAGTTGGTCATAGCATAGGTGTTGGTAAATGTATGGAAGCAGCAAAGGTTCTAGAAAGTGAAGGCATATCATGTGAGGTAAATATATTTGTTGTTGATCCTCGATTCAAGAAATGTTATGTCGTCATAAACCCTTTACTGCATGGGCCTGGTATACTGGGCCCAAAAAGTACTACCAAGCCAATAAATAATTACTTAAATTATTCTCTTATAATTATATTTCTCTAAACTATATGATTCCTATTTAGTATTTCTATCACCTTTGAGATATTTTCAATACTTTAACCCTTTCACTGCCTGCCCCCATGTACTACGAAGGATAATAAAATGTTGTTAAACTGCCTACCCCCGGTACTACCGGAGTATGATAAATCATTATTTTAACATACTTGGCTATTGCTAAACCTGCCCTCTTTAGTTTTTATACCATTCCATGACAAATTTCCAATTTAAAAAAAATGCATTCCCCAAAATATGCACCCTCTATAGTTTTTTTATGAAAAATTTCAAAAATCACAGAAAATTTATTTCAAAATCACCTATTTTCCATACACACATGTCCAGCACATAGGTGGGACTAACACCCAGCAGTGAATGGGTTAAAAATAATTCTCATGCACTGAATGCAACCTCAATATTTTTCAGTGATTTGTAGAAAATTTCATATTGATTCATAATTTTACCATCATATTGATTTGTGTCTATTTTGTTATAAAATTATGAAAATAATTGAAACCTTCGATATTTTTATTCATCGTGTGTGTCTGCATCATAATCCAGTGTAGAAACCACATCCAATAAAATTTTTTGGGAAAAAAGCGTAGCTTTCTCACAGATTTGATGAAGGAAAATCCAAATGACATGATTATGCAATTTTTTAATTTTTTCCCCCCTATCCTAAGCCAACATCTCCCCTAAGAAAAGAATTTCAAAATAATCTCTTTTAGTATTTTTTTAAAAATCACCCATTTTTACCACAACATGTCCCACACATAGGGGGATAAGACCATGCAGAAAGAAATTCATTGAAAGTCAGTATATAAAAATGTTAAACCTACAACCATACCTGCCAACACTTGTACTCTCGAAAGCAGTAAGCTCGTCTTGTCATCGCCAAGTTGGTAAAATACAAATACACCAGCGCCCTCGTCTTACCGCATTTTACTTTGATGAGCAAAAAAATTTTGCCCCCCAAAATTCCCGTTATTGAAGTGATTCTCGTTAATGGGGGAATTTAGGCAAAAATTGTTTACCTTTAGTGCCATTTCATGTTTGTTTTTTTTTTTGGTGGATTTAACAGTTTCATTGTGTACAATTTTCTTTGCTATTAAATTTTAAAAAGCGGTAGGATTTCCATGAAAAGCAGTAGGCGGTAAGGTCGAAAAAGCAGTAGCCTACCAGCAAAATCGGTAGGGTTGGCAGGTATGCTACAACACCATAAAATGTACAAGTGATAAAGTACTAGTATATAAAACATTTATATGACATTAAATACTAATTGAAAAGAAATTATTTAAACAAGAGATAAAAATTTAAATTTACAACTTATCATCTGACACTTGCATTAAAAATTTAAAAAGAATTTGGCACAAACAAGTTTCTATGATGACATTACAGTTTAATACCTAATTTATATAATATTCTAAGGTACTGTATAAGGGATGAGTATGGTCATTCATAATTATTTTAAGAGCAACTCAGGATATGGAGATATGAAAATTTGTTAACACTACAGGTATACAAATTCATTTTCAAATTATGTTAAAAGATATTATTGCCAATTATTTTTACTTTCTGCTATAGGTAGTAAATCTTCGTTCAATACGTCCACTGGATTTCGAGACGATCAGAGAATCTGTTATGAAAACAAACCATTTGATCACTGTGGAAGGTGGTTGGCCCTTCTTTGGGGTTGGTGCTGAAATTATTGCAAGGATTATGGAGAGTAAGTTACATTGTATTTAATTATGTTTTCTGTTTTTATTTTCTGAATATTCAGTGTATCGTCCTTGGTTCCACAAGTGTTATTCTTATCTATAAGCTGGCTTATTAACTGTTCAGCTATGTTCGCACACATATGTGTGTCCCGATTTCTATTGAAACAAGTAGATATAATTTCTAGTATAATCCCCACAATAAAAAAAATGTGTCCATTAAGTGATTCTGATTTTATTGAAGGTGAGTTTCATTGTACAGTATGTTTGTAAATTTTGGTTTATTATGTTCTTTTCTGTTTGAAAAGATTAATAGCTAGAACTATGAAAGAGAAAATCTGGAACCTTTATCCATTTTTATTTGTAAGTAATCCTAATCGAACCACAATAGATTTGTCTTTCTTAACCACTTTTCTACTTACAGGTAGTACTCACTTCAATGATAATCAAAATTTAAAGCTGTTTGAATTAGTACAAGAGTACATTCTAACTATAAACTGATTTCAAACCTAATTTGTTTTTATAATTATGTTTTTTGTTGTGCACCAGAAAAATACTCATTGTTAAAACTCAGTGGTCCCTAGTCTTTAAGGACTTGTTTCTTGTTAAGGGACCACTGTGCAAATATTTGTGAATAAAAATAAAAGGGTTTGATAGATTATTTTCAACCTTTCCAGAGTCTGCTTTTCCCTAACAGTCTAATTTTGCTAATTTTTCTAATTCTTCATTAAATAGGCATACCAATAAATCTTTTATCATGATGGTAGTGATCTAATAAATTAATATTTTTGTTTTATTAGGTGATGCATTTGATCATTTGGATGCACCAGTTGTACGAGTAAGTGGTGCCGATGTTCCGATGCCATATGCCCAATCCTTAGAAAATGCTGCATTGCCTCAAGTCTTCAATGTTGTTAATTCGGTTAAACGTACTTTAAATCTTCAAGTTGATAGCTAGGAGTAGATATATATTATAAATTGAATTTATAAATAATGAATTGTGTAAATGACTAGAAGTTCTCTTGTTCCTTTGCACCTATTATATTTTATTATGATTACCACACTGACTCAGGCATAAGCCCACCCACCCATAATATGAGTTACTCTACAGTTGGAAAACCTGGGTATAAACCCACCTAAAAATTGACTAATTCCATGTTCAAGTTTAGTGGGCTTATATTGGAATAATGTTCATATCACACACTGATTACGCTTTTATTTTCAAGGGTTATGGGCTTATACTAGGGTCAGTAGTGTACTGTATTAGTATTATAATATGCCATTCCCACCACAGGCTCATGTCAAAAACATTTGAAAGGTACTCTTTGCACGGTGAAACATTAAGAAAGTTTGTGGTAACACCATGCATGTAGTTCTGGAAATAATTGTTGAAATTCTGAAGGTTTCAATCAATATACATGGTTGCTCTCATTCTTCAAGATGATCAAATCATATACAGTAGATGAAAATGTTGAAAACAATTCTTTTCAGAACTACACGTGGTGTGCCCCAAATTATATACAGTATTTAATTTTGTAAGAAATCTATTGTAAAAGCTCTTTCTTTTTTAGACTCATCAGTTATTAAGAGTTTTCACTATTTACAATGCCCCAATATTACCGATTACTATATATCTCTCATTCTCTCTCACTCAGTCTTCACTCAGGTCTTTGCCACATCTACTTTTTTTAGAAGACGAATGTGGTCATTGATCTGTATAGTAATTAACAGACAGTAATACACAGCTCAATCTAAACCTGCCTCGCATTCGTTTCATGATTTGGTTTATCATATAATTTGGTTTTGGAGGAGATGGGTTCTACCTTCTTGTAGCCTATCAAAATACCCCAAAAAGTTTTTTTTATCAAAGTTACATATTACATTACAAACATATTTCAAAGAAATATGGTGTCATTACTGGTAATGTAAATTTTTGTTTTTGTATACGGTAACTTGCTACCAGAATTCACTCATGATGTGACCGAAGGTTGTAGTCTCTACAGTTGACATTAAGCCCATTCAAATTCAATTCCATTAAGTGGAAGTCCAATACATTTGATAAAAATAAACAACCATACTCATATCTCAGAGAGCTCCGGCTTTAATCATCTTTTTTTATTGTGTAAGAACCAATCCTCATCTACTGAGAAATGTGCATTACTTTAATTAACTAATGCATACATTTATTTGCTTTGAAAAACTGAATCATTTTCTCAAACTCATTTATGTTGGCTGAGAGTTTACAAAGTTGGTAAAACATTTGTAACCAGACGTGGAATTTGGGGGGGGGCACCTCCCCATATAATAGGTGCGCCGGGTCTAAAATTTACTATAAAAACCCAAAATATGGTCAAAATAGGGTACTAGAGCACCAAATCGGGGGAAATTACCCTTTTTTTTGCTCGTCAGAAAAAAATTGGCAACCACGCCCACCCGGAGTGGAAAAGTGCCCCCTTCCCTTTCGGTGGATCCTGGATCCGCCCCTGCGTAGTT
>JAOTQE010113966.1:0-13029 GCA_025631205.1 Nesometra sesokonis
GTTTTTCCGAAATTAATTCTTTCCAAAAACCACTGTTTTTGACATTTGAATGTCTACGGCCATACCACGTTGAAAACCAACCTCCACCTACCCCCTCCCCCGTTGCACCCAGCTCTCCTACTGTCTCAGAACATTGGCGCTAACTACACTTGCTATGAACGCTACAGGACGTTGATATCAGGCGTTACTTTGCAGAGTTTCATAAAATATCGAGATTGCCGTAAATTCAAAATTCCATTCCCCTCCCCATGTTGTATGTGTCACCATAAAAAAGTCTTGTAGTTTTAGATGACAGTTCAAAACACTGTAATGTCATTAAAATATGTGTAGTAGCTGAAAAATCCACTAACCACCCCCTTACACCTCCCCCACCTTCCTCTCCACTGCCTTCCCTCTCCCCACCATCCCCAATCAGCCTTCCCCAGAATCACTTTGCACTTTCCCGTAATGTATTATCCAACCCACAATCATGTCATTTTTTGGAGTTTATGTAGGATTGGATAACACTTAAAATTGATTAACATCATAAAACATAGCGTCATTTCAAAATGGCTGCTACCCCCCTCCCCTGGGGGTTGTTGTCATAATTTTTTGGGGGAGTTTGCTGATCATAAATACAAAAGCCGTACCAAATTTCATCAAAATAGCTCTACTATAACTATCCCGTTGCTATGAAGGAATGTTGGTATATACATGTTTTTTCAATAGTTTTTGTTGTGTATCTTTGACAGGCTTTTTCTAGTAAAGTAATTAATCTATTCGAAGTTGATGACCTTTTTTTAACCAGCCATAACTATACTTCTAGACATCTGATTAAGTTCATTGACCCATCATTTTAAAGCTCATAAAGAGCTTAATCAGATTATATCAAAACCCCATTTTGGGTTGAGTATGAGTTTACAGCCCCACCGTGGTAGCAGGTCACAAATTTCCTAGTTAACATGTTTAAAATAAGAGTTGTATAGTGGAGCGGTTAAAGCACGGGAACCGTGAACCTTAGCATAAACAACAGCACAGGTTTGAGGCCCACGCACACCATGGTTTAGGTGGTGGAACAAGTCTTGTAATGTGCACTATAAAGAACCCAGTACATCTTTCGAGAAAAATGGGGGTTACCCCGGTGTACTGGTCCATACACGACCCTTGTCGTGGACTGAAGAATATGCGCTAATGTAATAGCTGCAAAGGACATGACATGACCTTTAGTGGAGAAACAAGTAATGGAATGTACAGCATCTAATCCACTCTGCGCCTTTGATGATTAATTTGGAATTGGTGCAATAAAAATGCTTGAGCATTATTATCATTCAGGGCCGGTGCAGCGGTATGGCTGGTAATAGTTGTGATTAAATAATAAATAATAACTTAATTATTATCAATATAATGGTATAAAAGCTAGGTGAAGTCGCCTCTCATTTATGTGGAACTGAGCAAAGTTTTATAATAAAAGGTTTCACAAACTGGAAAGATGCTGGCAATACCACCTACACATCTTGCTTGCCCTGGCCGTTATTCTAACGATTGGTAAATCTAACCATATCATACAATCCAAGTGAAGTAAGATTTCCCCTTTGGGGAGGATTTTTTTTGTCTTTGAAAATGTCTAGTATTGATTAAGAGTGGACTTTTGACTATTTTTTACATTATCCATATGAACATGTTTTGCTAGTTATTAAGCCAGTACATTTAATATACTTGACAATTTAATATAACATTCACAAATTAGACATTAATAGTAAACATTATTTGCTATTTTGTCATTGAATTTTACTATATGAAGGTATAAGCAAACAATGAGATGCACGCCATTATGACAGGGTTCAATCCTGTCATGATGGCATGTATCTTATTGCTTTGAGTATGTATTATACTTACTTAAAGTGGACCTTTTGTGTGTACTATACATAATAAGATGATTGGATCCATGACTTGTCATAAAATATGTTAAATTTTACTAAAATTACCATCTGTTTGTCCCGTTTTTGACCATATTCTTGATATCTTTATGACATTCTAATTTTAGTTTGTTGTTGGTAAATATATGCCAGCACGGATTGAGGGTCATTCATGGTGTCAAATGTATTGTACGGAGGAACATGGTTTTAGCCTCAAGAGTTTATATAGAAAGATGCAAGGAGCCGAAGGTCCCATGTTGATACTAGTTAAAGACACAGATAGCAGGGTATGTATTCCAAATACAGTCAATTTAACATTACGTTTTCTTCATACAACAATATACTGTAAAGCCTTTTATTTTTGTGGCCCTAGAGTTTCACAATTACACGATTAGAAACATTTTGTAACCTTTTATTTTTGCGATGGGATGTTTTAAATAATATAATTTTTGCATATTTGACCTGTTTGTAGATTGCTCCCAATCACTTTGTTCATAAACGTAATTTGGTTAGGAGATAATGATGTTAGTTTTGAAAATTATACTACTTGTCCATGATAAACATTGTTTAGACCCTGATACACTTATGTCTATGATTTGTCTAGTGAGCTGTGACCCTTCTACAATATGTTTGAGTTCCTAGGTCCATAAACCTTGGCAGGTTTTTCGCAAAAATAACTAATAATATTTTTTTTATCTGTTTTTTTTAGATTTTTTTTTTTTGGTATAGAAGCAGTGTTCTCCCAAGTATGGCTTTAGTCATCAAATTTAGCAGTAAAATTTACAATTTACCAGTAAAAATTGTGTTTATTGAAAAATAATTATAACTTAATTTTGATTCTCACATGTGTTTTGCCCTCCTTTACTCTTTAGTATTACAGAGACTATAGGAGTGCTCATAGAGGCCTATTAATTATATAGATATTTGAGTTAGGGCCAAAACCAACACAAAATACCGTGTAGAATACCGCTGCCCGTCTAGTCCACCAAGTCCCTCCTCATCATCACATTACCCCAGTATTTAAGCAACTCCATTGGCTTCCTGTTGTACAGAGAATTAAATTCAAGATTCTTCTTATCACTTTCAAAGCTTTGCATTACTCTTCTCCGAAATTCATCTCTGATCTTATCCATTTATATTCTCCAAAACGGACCCTTAGGTCATCTGAAATGTCACTTCTTTCTCATTCTGTTCGTCTCTCAACACAATTCTATGGTAGCCAGTCTTTCATTTGTGCCGCTGTTGCCTTATGGAATGACTTACCAACTGACATCCGACAGGCAAGCTCCATTAGCACCTTCAAACAGCTTTTAAAAACTCACCTTTTTAATTTACATTTTTGTTAAGTTTTTCTGATTTATTATTTTTATTGTAAAGCACATTGAGGCTTGCAGAATGTGCTCTATCAAGCACTAATTATTATTATTATTATTATTAAAAGCCATGAATGACAGGTCATGTTTTTTTTTTGGACAATTTACCAGTACAATTTTTTCAACTGGGAGGAGACTGAGAAGAGCCATTTACATTGGTTTATAATTTTCCAATTTTAGGAAATGTCCGGTTTAAGGCGAAATACAGTTACCTGTGTGGTCGGTTTTGGGAGCATTGATTCTATCAGATTACCTTGCTTGAAGAATAACCCGCTTAATGTACCGGGCAACCGAAGGTTTTTCACCAGGCAACCATAATTTTGGTGTTCACATACAATTCAGGGGCAGATCCAGGATCCATCGAAAGGGGGCCCCACTTCCAGATCCGGGTGGACGTGGTTGCCCGTTTTATTCAAAACTGTGCAAAAAAATTTATTTTTGGGTTCAAAAGGGGGGGGGGCCGAGTTCTTTGCCCCCCCCCCCCCTTGGATCTGCGCCTGCAAATTCTTAAGAATCCTGGTAATGTCATATTTGGAAAGTAGCAGACTGTTTAAGCCGTAGCTTTTAAGAAAATTTTGGTTGCTGTTTTCCACACATTGATAGTGTGGGCTGTTGTAATTTATTTGAGTCAGCAACATTTTAGAAGTAACTTAGCCTGGAACAAATATGTTAAGCTAAGACGAACAAACTTTCTTTGAAAAATAATTTGATATGATGACATCACATCAATACCACAAATGGATGTCCTTACCATGATATATGGGTTTATGAAATTTGATAGTCTGGACACAGCCTCAGGATTTTGCAAGCTCTTGTGGGGTTTCTGAAACATCAACCTGTTTGCTCAATGAAAAATTATTTAATGCACTAACTGCACATCATACTTTGGTCGTGCCCTCTATTTCTTTTCACACGTTTGCTTCATAAAGGACTATACTGGAGGTGCCAATTATTTCATAAAACTAGAACCATAAACTGGTTCACATCCAAGAGTCATCATCCATAAGCCAGCACTGTTAGCTAAATACAGCAAACTATGTTAACATCATTCTTGGCACAGAATTTGCCAATCAATTTAAATTCTCAAATTTCATAGTTTATGTAAAGTTGGCTGACACTGATGGTGCTATGTGAAAACTAAAATCAATAACAAGACCAATTAAGTTATTAAATGATGAACAAATTTTTATCTATTCAAATTTTATACCCAACTGCTCTGTTGAATAAGTGCTCCTCTGGTGTAATCTCCGTTTAAATGTAAACATTTTATTTACCCTTTCCTGTCTGACACACTTACCCTCCAAATTGCCTGAAGCTATTGACCTGATACTTAAAATGTGGTAAAATGCCCGAGTTTATACATACAATTCTAAAAAATATCCAGAACATGATAGGAAATAAAATTTATTAAGAAAAAATCATCTTTGACCTCATTTCAAGGTCACATGACAAATATGGCCACCAAAAGGTCACACAAAAATTGGCCTAGGCCGAATATTTATTGATCAAGTTAAAATTTGTTTTTCCACTTTGTTCCCTAATGTTAGTTTGTCATAAATGAAAAACTCACCATAAAACTACCAGTTTATTCTAGGTGGGCCAAAGAAAATCCACTCCGTCCAGAAAAAAACCTCCCTCCAGACAAAAATTACCTTCGAATGTGAACGCAGCCATATTGAAAATAATTTGATCACTGGGGAATATCAAACGAACAATGTGACATTATTACATATGTTTTAATTTAGGACAGGATAGCTCCAAAACAATTTTTAGAGATTATTATTCATGGCATATATCAGACGCCCCACGCTAAAACAGAGTTTTTTTATGGCGTCTGAGAGACCTCCTACGACTTGAAAGGGTAACCTGTTTGATTAAGCACCACTACTAATTTGAATTCGTACATCTTCAATTTTGAACAAGCATTTAATGACCTAAAGAGTCTGCAGGGATGTAATTATGCAGGGCACCCTTAAGCTTATTTTAAGACCTTCCAACCAGCCTAAGCCTATAAAAAAGGTAAAAATACTGTTTTTAGTCATCATACTACCCACCCATACATTGTTTCCAATGCACCCTTGGATTTTTCTAGCTACATCCCTGAGTCTGGTTTATCATAATTATTCATGTCTAACATTGCCAGTTGGTTGGACAATGTGGTTTCAATGATTTTTTTTTTATTTTTTATGCACACTTGAAACTGTAAAAGGGTTTATTAGGGATGTAGAATCCAAGGGAAAGGGAAACATGGGTGGGTGGTAAAATAATTTAACTTTATTTTGATGTTATGCAGAGGCTTCAGGTTGGTGATTTGTTGAAATTAGGCTAGGTGGCATGATTACATTTGTGCATAATAAAGTGATATAGAAAAGTATAATACATATTATAAGTCATGAGATACATGTCATTGTACCAGGATTCAATGTTTCAACATTAATTGTTATAATTAAGAATGAAACACAGAATCAAAGACATTAACGGCTTTCCATAAGACGTGCCGCTTTCATTAATGATGCCGTGGATTAATGTCGACAGGAAAACAGGCTTAAGTTACTTGTAAACATTGAAAATTACTCGGCACAGAATGAATTCAGTATCAGTTGATAGAGTTAATAATACAGTACTGTAAAAATGGTAATCTTCAAGTACAAAGGAACTACTGCAAAAATGAAAACATTACAAAAACATATATACAGTAGATAAAAAACTGTATTTTGCAATTTCAAAAATTTACATGTGGCAATAATAACACTTTTACAGTACTAGACCTTGTCAATTCTAGAATAGATCAAAGGGTGTAATGGACAATGTCAGAATTATTCTCCTGAAGTTACTTCAGAAATTTGTTGCTGTTACGTCTACTGCAGTAAATTCAGTACTATTGTGTTTTCTTTGGTCACTGCATTGACACACACAATGTTACATGTTGTTTTCTGTAATTCTTTTTCAGTTGATCCCTTTTCACATAGAACTGTAAATTGGGAATATAGTTGTAATTTGTGAATGCCGGTGTAAAAGGGTACTTTCCCTTCAATGCCAGCAAAGTGCCAGCATTCATTACACAACCTCAGACCCTAGACATATTGCCGTTATATTAATGACACTGCCTTAGGCTGGATGTGTATGAACGGTTCCACAGTGTAATGCCTGCTGACACAGTGAAGCATTACTAATGGAGGGTCAAAGTTGGAAACTTTGTGAACCCTTTCACACAGGAAACCGTTATATTACCGTAATTTGACCTTCTGTGTGAAAGGGTTTAGACCGGCAATAATGCCGGCATGGTTATGGTCCTAATACTGTATTGCGGTATTTTCTGTGTGAAAGGGGCTTTACTGAACTAATGCTGTTGTAACTGAATTACTGCAGTAACTGCAGCAGGATAATTTTGACATGGTCACTAATTAACAAGTTTCTTGCTTTCAGACACTCCAATGCGATGTCATAAAAATATATTATTCTTGCTTTATCAACAGCTGTTTGGCGCTCTCACCAATTCCCCGATGAAAGTCAGCGACCATTTTTATGGAACAGGGGAGACATTTCTATTCCACTTTCTGCCAAATTTGATTGTTTACAGGTGGACAGGCGAAAATAATTTTTTTGTGAAAGGAGACCTCGACAGTTTAGCCATTGGCGGTGGAGAGTATGTAGTATTTTATTGTTAATTTTATTGTCATTAATTTTATGTAATGTTTAAAAAAATGTTTTTGATAATTTTATTTTAACTCTAGGCACTATTGTTTATGATAATGCTAATATTGACAATCTCTAATTACATTTTAAAATGATATAAGAAAGAAATACTGTCTATGAAGTTGATGGAATTAAATAAATGTGCTTGGGGATATCTATCTCTGGGGATAGACCATGGACTCACTGTAAAAAATGTCTGACCTCAAAATTCCAGTGGTTTCCTTCAGTGTAATAAACACAATGCAATGTGGGTAGAATATGCACACAGACTGTGTTATGGAACTGTGTGACTTACGCCAGCTTACACGTTGTTTATAACCCCAGAGTGTATCTTTTATTCATCAGTGTGAATTGGACTCGATTGGACCCTCAGAGAGTAAACACTACACACTATGCATAGCTCCATAAACACTGATGGATGCAGGGGCTGATCTAGGATTGTGTGAAGGAGGCGTACACTATTTCCGGTGGGGTTGGCTTCATTGGACAGAATATTTTTTCGACTACCACCTGTTATAATTGTCTGAAAGTTGTCTGTCTTTATTTTGAAGATAAAATTTTAGAGTGGGGGCACATGCACTATAAAAGGGAACCTACATGTACTTTAACAATATTCGTGGAGGGAGTTGAGGTGAGTATCCCCCACCTCCTGTGATATGTGCACTATATAAACCTACAAAATATATTATTAAGTCTACTTCTTATTTCCGTAGTGGCAAATTTGGATTGTGGTTAGATGGAGACTTGTATCATGGTCGCAGTCACTGTTGTAAGACATTTGATAACGAGGTTCTGTCGCAAGAGGAAGACTTCACAGTCAGTAACCTGGAAGTATGGGGCTTTTGTTGCAGCTGAACATCGTAAACAAATTTATCAAAAACAACAATCTCAGAGTATGTGTAATATATGTAGATTTTCAGTAAGTAAATGTGATTTTTTCCACAGTGTACAAATTTCCTATTGTAAGAATTATAAACAAATGATTGTGAATTGGACTTGGGTTACGTGGAATGCATTATACACAATTCTAGTGGTCTAAGGCATGTTAATGTCTCAGTCAGATGTACTAATAATATGTGTCAAAACATAGTATACAACTATATACTGCGATGAAAAGCTCTGATTAAAACTATGGGTCCCAAAGTGACTGCAAATAGTACTTTTGCAGTCACTGAGTGACCCGTAGTTTTAATCCAGAGCCTTTCATCTCAGTATATATTTGTTTTATACTGGATTCATACATTCTTATTCATTGATTAAGTTCTGTGCAGTGCTGAACACTGCGGTTCAAACCGGTACCAGCACCGTGTCACATGAGATAGCGCTATCTGTTGAAATTGGGAAAGAATCCGTAAATAGTCTTTTACTATTTACGGATCCGTAAAGAGTACTTTAGTGGTTGGATTATGTTTGATCATGTGACAGGCTTTTAACCAATCAGTGAACAAGAATAAATCAATCCAGTATATAATACATGTTATTGGCTATTAGTAGAATGAACTTGTTACTGTTCTTGACATAGCACAGGTTACGGTCATAATATCCCTACATTACTTGTTACCTAATACTGAGACTACTATAGAAGTCTCAGCCTAAAATAACTATATCACATCCAAGGCAGTGGCATTTTAGAATCTGGATTGAACCCAGGACCTTGGGGTTGTAGGCAAGCATGATAACCACCAAGCTACAGTGCCACTATAATGTGAACATACACTTAGGGAAACAGTCAGTAAAAAAACATCAAAATAATCATTAGGAATCCCTGTTCTTTGGTACATATTTTAATCTTCAAAGACAGTGAAAAATAATGGTTCTTTGATAGAATGAGGTTTTGTAATACTAAAATCAAGATCCTTCTTTGATAGGCTTTTTGTTGCTAACTTTTTATAATTATATAAAGATATTTAGAAAAAATATAAGTTTGTTTCTAATTGCTTCAAATTAAAATAAATTGAAAATTAAGGCACACAATAAAAATGCTTTTAATAATAATATTAATTTTATATTGTCTTATTTCACTTAGTAATTTGGGATGGGTCCCTTATTAAGTTGTAAGACCCACAGTAAAATACACCTAACTTAAAACTAACTTACAATTAAAGGCTATGAGCTAATTCAGGTCTTTTTACAAGGGGAAAAAAGTCAGAATATAGATGTATATTTAAAGTTAATAAGCTCCCAGTGTGATTATGTAATGTGAGTGTTAGTTTAACATTTGCAATACCAAGAGATAATACTCAAGGGGCCCGTTCGGAAAAAGAAACATAGGGTAAAAATCCGATTTTTATCCATGGGTGGTATGTCCGTTCACGCAAAACTCTGAATTCTAAAAACACCGGATGACTAGCAAAAAAGCTAATGATACAAGCGATGTTAATTTCAATCACTCTATTTGTTTTCCAAAAGCTGCACTACGAATCCGAGTAACCTTACTTTTCACTATTGAAATGTTTTTACTGTACTGTACTAGATTTTATAAAATGGTGAATTTATATCAAATAGCGAGAGAAGGCATTGATCTCCGCAATTTTACTTGAGCAACCTTCTGCTCTCTCTCTAATGATCTCCAATGGCCCATGGTTCTACAAATAAAAGGTTTTAAGGTATTGAATTAATATAAATATGAAAAAAACTGCCCTACTGTCCATATACATAAAAATACTCCTTACTCGTATTCAATTATGTTCAAATCAAGTAAAATATTGGTAGAGCGATTAAAAACAGATTAAGTAATAAAAAAGGTTCCCCGCCACGAAAAATATCCAGTTAATTGTAGGGTTGGCATATCAGGCTGTTTCGGTGTTGAATCCACGGGCGGCCTACAATTAATACCTGTTCGGGCGAAAACCGGGATTTTTTTTTACCAGTAAATAACGGTGTAAAACACTAAAAAAAGTCGCACGAACGGGCCCAAAGTCTTTCTGGGAAAAATGTAAGCCTTTGAAGTCACAACCCTGGAAAACCAAGTTATATTTCCATTCTACCTACAAAAGAAATAATTCACAGCACCATCCAGGGCAGAATGTGAGGTCCCAGCACAAAATGAGTCTCATGGTAGGAAAATCAAAAAGTAAGTTTTGGTATAAGTAGATCTTAAGATATGAGCATTTGAAGTTTGCATGTATGGAAACACGGTTTTGAGATAATTGCCCATAAAGCTATCAAAAAATAAAAGACAGAAAATCTCAGAAAATTGCATGAAGAACACTTTCCCTGCATGAAAAATGACCTATATATTATGATGAAAATGTAAGTACTATTTTACTCAAATGGATTAAAACTAAATTTCTCAAAAATTTGAGTTTAGACCTATTTCAGTGATTATCTTAATTTTATGTCACCTGTGATGGGACTCATATTGTGGTGAGGGCTCAAAAATAACATGTATAAATCTTTGCTTTCTACTAGTATTTGAAAAAGGGTCAAAGAGGGCAGCATTGATAATGAAAAAAATTATCAAACGGTAGAGCACAGTAGATAGAGGGCAGTAGACTCAAAAACATTTGTGGCGAAAGAGTTGATAAGATTATTGACATTCATTTACAAGTAATTAAATCTTTCCAGTTGGTACTATCTTGATTTTACTCTACTCAGACTCAACTTAGTGCAGTTATGAATAAGTCAGCATAATTTATAATCCGATGTATTTAATTTATCTAAGTTTAAATAAAACCCATTTGGGAAAAAAAATGGACAGAAACGATCTGAATTAAATGAAGTACACTGTATATTGATTACTATATTTCAGGTCTTTTAAATTTAAGTATAACTTAATTATTAAAATCAAGTTACAAATTAAAAGATTTTATTTTACAGTACATAATATCTGCAATATTTAATTTTCTGATTTGTCCAGTAGAATAATATTTAAGTTGGTAACGACTTAATGGATTATTTAATGGTGTAGAATAAAGTGAATAGTATCATATTTACAAAAATCAAAACTTACGTGATAACACAACCTATATGGAACTATTGATAAATACAACAATTGTAGAGTAGCATTATTAGTGCATTTGTTTCTGTAGTACCAATCTTGAGAAACAAGAAAAATATTTAAGGTATAAGCTAAATGAAATCAATTAAACAGATATAGTATTTACCTGATTTATGTAAAATATGATGTTATCAAAACTTTGAGGCTAGTTGTTTAAAACTAAAATTATTTTTGGTAAACAAATTAATTGTATATATTTTTCTTATAATAGTTAATAATGATTTGTTACCGTAGTTGTTTATTCGTCATCTCTAAACACTATGGTTTTTATTTCTTTGACTGATATGTAATTCAAACCTTTCAGTAAACACTGCCCTCATTAGCGCTACTCTAGAATAATTACTGCAGCATACACTGGGCTCCCAAGTCTCCAGGATTAGCCTGGAGTCTTCCGGAATTTCACTTGATCTCCAGGGCTCCAGGGAATACCAAATTGTCTCCAGGAATTTGATTTTTTCATGATTATCTCCAGGATTTTTAGTAAATTAACAATGTACAGTACATGCAAAAATATGTAGTGTTTTTTCATTTATTTGAACACTAAATGGTGTTTTGAAAGTTCTTTGTCAAGAATTTTTCTTAATTTAGCAACACTTAATAGTAAATCCCTGTTATTTGTAATAATCAAAGTATTGTTGTTTATAAGATTTCAATTTTAGATGCCCATATAGTACCCAAAAAGAGTTAAAAACACTGGTTGACAAAATCTCCAGGATTTTTGGTTTTCCAACTTGGCACTAACTTTAGAGCACATTACCCTGTGTGATAAAACACTAATGAATAAATAACAAGGATATTTTTATAAATGTGATTATATGAGATAGTGTAGGTAACAGGAAGACATTTATGGAAAGTCAGGCAAATTATTTATTTGAAAGTGCCACTTTTCGATAACCATCACACTGAAGCTTACAAAAGTTAAAAGTGTGCTGCGGTGTGTATTGGAAGATTTACATTCCACATTGATTACTGTATATCATCATTCATGAGGATGATGTAAGAAATGCTGAAATGTTGAATATAATAGAGTTTATTTCACATGGTAGAAATATGCATTGTACTTCAAAATTTAAAAATAATTAATGAACCTTTGAATTCATGGGTAAAGTTATTTATACTATTGTATATGTTATTTTATTATGAGTATCGTTACTATTATAAATTAATAATAACAGTTATAAATGATAATAATATTAACTATATTGTATACACAAGTCAGATTTCTGCTTGCCGATATTGTGATTAACACAATATGTGAGGTCTTATCACAAAATGATCTCATGGTAGGCAAATTAAAAATTGAGTTATTGGTACTTTCTAATAGAGCATAACAAAACCTGTAAGCTACACTTTAAATGAAATTAATTGGGTAAGTGGATCCACAGATTTGAGCATTTGAAGTTTTTATGTATGGAAATATGGTTTTGAGAAAATCACTCATAAAGTAATCTAAAAGGAAACAATTAAAAGACTATAGATCTCAGAAAATGTGTATGAAGGATGCTTTCCTGCATGGAAACTGACCTAAAAATATTTTATGATGAAATATATGTACCATAGTACTCATAATTGATTAAAGCTGAGATTCTCAAAACTTTGGCTTAAGACCTTTTTTTGGTGATTATCTCAATTTGATCTCACCTAAATTGCGACTCATTTTGTGGTGAAACCTCACATATATGAATGAAAATTCTATGATTGTTGTTGCTCCTATTTTGATAAGTAGTGGATATATACTGTAACAATAACAATATTATATAAACAGCACAATACTAAACGAAGCATGCCCGATCCAAGCCTCAAGTGTCGCTGTAGTCTGCTATGAAATACATCAGAGGAAGAAAATTGAAAACAATAGACCTATTCCTTTGATTAACATTTAGAATGTTTTTCTGTATGCGTATGATAGTAATAGAGTATACGGAGATATTAATAATGTTACAGGCATTAAAGATGTATTGTCACTTGAAAATTACCAAAAAATCAATGACATTAATTTTGAAATTAACTTGCTCATAATGTAGTAACATCAAATTTATGAACTTGAGAATAGATATTAGTGTAT
>JAOTQE010113977.1:0-13028 GCA_025631205.1 Nesometra sesokonis
ATCTAAGACTAAGGTAGATGTTTACTAATGCTTTAAAAATGATTCTACTTGCTAAATTCAATGTGTATTTCAACAAACTCTTTGGGTAACATTCGCACTCGCCCTACGTTATGAGATAGGACTTCACGGTTTGTTTTGGTTCTCTATACCCACAAAGGCAAGTTTTTGTGACGTCACAGGCCATCGCTAATTCGGTCTATTGTTGTGTTTATATTTGGCCACACACATTAACCATTCCATTCTGCCTTTTATCCAGGAATCAATCAAAAATTCCAAAATTCTAAAATTTGTTACAATGTGATTAATACATTTACTAACAAATTGTAGATTTAAACATTGGCTTTTAATACAATTAAAAATGTCATGCAAGAAGAGACCAAGTTAGTTTAATTTAGTTTTTTTAAAGAGTTTTTTCAATATTTTAATCATTATTATAGAAATGTGTCAAATTGAGCAGCTTGAAGAATTTGATCAACGTTTAAAAGTGGAAGAAAAAGTAGAAGATAAAAAGACAGATAAACAGGACAATGTAGAAGACTCAAAAAGAGATAAATGTGAGAAAGATGCAGCAAAGAATAACAACAAACAAGATGAGGATGAAGAGATCGGAGCATTCGCTTTATTTGCAGCTGCAGAAGAAAGTGTCTCAGCATCAGCTGCTACAGGTAACATACAATGTACAATGTTCAATGGCCAATTTATTTCCACAAAATACAAACAATATTAGGCCTACAAAAAATATTTATGTTCCTTAAGCCTGACTGACACAAAATCTTAAAAATCTGGATCTGCATTTAAAGAAAAATTTCCCCTTATATGTTTCCTGAATTTTTAGGTAAATATCTAAAATTATCACAAAAAATTGTAAAAAATATATGGCGCAAGGCATGACAGAACCAACAAGTTGTCGGAAAACTGGAAAATGGAGTTAACACTGAAACTGTACTACACTTGTTGTAAGTTATAAAATGAGGGTTCAATTATCAGAATCGGACAACTATAACCAAAGTTGTTGAACAAAATATACCAAAATTTCCTTTGTATTTCTTTATGTTTCCTGTTTTCTATTTGCTTATTTCTCAATAACTTCCTGTGTGACAACTTGGTGGTTTTTTCCATGCCTTGCCTCATATTAAGATTATTCAAGAATGCTTTACACTATTTCGAAAGAATACAGGATTTTCAGTACTTCCCAATCACCATCAGAAGACCCACCACCATTATTTGCCTATTTTAATTATTTAACCGTGTATGATGTTCATAAATTATCAAAGGCCATTTTTATGTACAAATTTAATAATAATCTATTACCACATATTTTTTGTAATTGTTTTGTTACGGTAAATTTATTTCATAAATATAATATAAGGTCTAATGACTTTGACCGTCCATATAATTTTTTAACTGATATGGCTAAAAATACGATAAGAGGGCACAGCCCAATTCTCTGGAACACCATTGACCCATTAATTCGAAACTCACCTTCTCTAAAAACATTTAAATTATTATATAAGGATCACCTCATTTCAACTTAAAAGTATGAACTTTAGTTTTACACGCTTTATTAATTTTTAAATAGTTTTATATTTTATAACTACTTCATATCCTGCCATATTTGTGAGTGTTGTAATGTGTTGTACAATGTATAAGTATGAGTTATGTAATGTATTATTTTGTTTATTTTAATTTAAGGTGGCCAATATTTATACGAGCATTGCTTTTTTTTGGTCAGCCTTCCATGTACCATTATAAACTGTAATTATGCATATGGAAAATAAACTGAAACTGAAACTGACAAAGTCCACTTTAGACTTTCGTGGGTTATCCTTCGTGTCTCACACAGAGCCATAGATAGAGAGAGTTGCGACATTCTGTTCACGGATTTTTAGAAGTCACATGGTACAACTCCGGCCATTTTTGTGTCCTAATGTCCAAGGTTAATACATGCAAAACATAGGAGTCAAATATTTAAATCATTATTTTTCATAAATTTAGTAATATTTGTAATCATTATGATTACTTGGTAACCAATTAGTGAAAATCCGGAGATTATAATACGCGTCTTGACATTTCGAATGTTACGCGTATGCGCGGTTACGCATAGAACATGGTACCTGTTAATAGGCCTATTTATTACATTGTTATTATAGCAGTATGTAATTGTTAATGACAGATACACTTTTTTAAAATGTTAAGACACTAACTTTTGTTTATAGAATGTGGCCTATAATAATTGTATTGTATTATTTTAAATAATTTTAATTATTAAAATGTATTAAAATACTTTGCTGTTATAATTGCAGAACTACCGTAGGCATTTGTAATTTTAATTTGTAAAAATGTAATACTATGTTAATAATACTTTACTTTACTTAATATAAGCAATTATATATTTAAAATATACTTTTATGACTTTTTTATAGGATTATATAGCATTAAAATTACATAATAATTTACATAAAAATCACTAAACTATACAAGGAATTCCTATACATGTTAAACGTGCGCGCGTGTAGCGCATGAATTATTGGACACAAAAATGGATTCTAAATTTCCATTGTCGCAACTCTCTCTATCTACGGCTCTGGTCTCACAACACCAAGTAAAATAGCTCGTATCAAAATATTTTTACCATGAAATTTGGTTTTCAGAATGAAAGGTTTTTGTAGAGTTGGCTGTACTAACAATAACAGAAACAAGTACTTTCTTTCTTTCTTTCTTTCTTTCTTTCCTTCTGAATTTATTCTGTGAGCTTTTCTCTATTTAATTATTAGATTTATTCATTCATTCATTCATATCTGGTTTATTAAAAAATTGCAGAATAAACTGAATTGCGCCAAATTTACATTAAAAAGTACACAGTAAAAATGTTAAAAAGCTATACAATACAACATTAAAATACTAATTAAAAAAGGAAAGAATATGATGAAAACATTAAAAGCGATACCAAACAACAAAAAGCATACACAAGAAAGGGTCAGGTGATGTTAAGTGGTTATTGCAAATTGAGGGTTTTGATTATACTAGTTACAAGTGATTTTCTAAAACGCTCAGTTCTAAAATTATACTGAGCGAGTTTATCATTTTAGCGAAGAGATCTTCCTGTACTGAATTTCCTATTCTGTTTATTAAGATTTATTAAAGCATTTTTACCAAATTTAACTAATAAGAGCTCATGGCCTTAGTAGTCCAAGGGTGTCTAAGGCAATTTTATAAGATGAAAAACGTTGACCCATGATAATTCTACATGCACGTTTTTGGATCGATTCATTCTCTTTGATTTGAAGGGAATTTAGAGATGAGTGCCAAACTGGGGACACGTACTCCAGTATTGAGCGAACCAAAAGTATATAGACAACCACAAGTTTAGGGATCGGAAATCTAAATTTTTTAAGGTGACAAACCATAAATAAAGCACAGGAAGCTTTAGTAGTCATTGCTTTGACATGGGCAGTCCATTTAAGGTCATTTTGTAAAATAATGCCTGGTAGTTTGATTTCATTAACAGTATCTAAAACATAATTATCTATTAGAACCTTCTTCATTACTAAAACAAAAATTCATTGTTTTACATTTTTTTGGGATTCAATTTCGTATGGTTATTATTAGTCCACTGGAGAAGATCATCGACTTTGATCTGTATTGTGTCATCATCATTTTTATTATACACTTCTGCAGTTGTCAAATCATCTTCGAATTTCCATCTTTGATCAGTATTTATAACAGAATCATTCACCATGATCTGAAATAAAGTAGGTCCAGATTTGGTTCCTGTGGGATTTATTCATTTGACTTGATTTCAGAAACAAGTAAAACAAGTCAGAGTAAAGAAAAAATGGCAATATTGGATGTCAGAGATTTTTCATACACAAGGCAGCAATGGACAGGCAAATCACCGAAACAGTTTCTAATTGACTGGTGTCGTAAAAACCTACCAAAGAGCCCTCCACCGAAGTACGAAAAGATAAGCTGTCATGGAGGAAGATGGAAGAGCAGGTACAGTGTAATTTCTAACTTGTGTACATGTAATAAATACAGTATTTACATGGGTTTTATACTTTTAAATTTACCTATTTGACATTATAATCCAACATGTCTACTAATCAACTTCAAGTAAGAAAGTATAATACATACTCCAAGCAATGAGATATACGCCATCGTGACAGGATTCAATATTTAAACATAAATTATGTCACTGATGATGACATAATTTTCTGACATTATATCTTACCTAGTATATTTTTTTGTAATTTGATTTTTTGATTTTATTTATTTAGTTTTATGACACATCAAGGATAACCCACAAAAGCCGAAGTTGGCTTATTTTCCATGGGGTCCTTGTGGTCGTGATTGGGCAGTACATGGGCAGACAATCCCCTGCTCTCTTCCAAAGAGTGTCTTGTACTTTTTAACATGCACATGAGCCATGTTGTATACAGGACCAGTTGCTTATCTAAAAAACAATGCACTATGGACTTTGACCCTCCAACTGAAACACAAGGAGAGTGATGATATATCCAGTCGAACCAGAGACCAGTGAGTCTTTATGTTTCAGAGCACAGCATAGTGACTAACCACAACTTTAACAACCTAAGATAAATGCCTCTCTTATGAAACAATTAAATTTTGTATTATTTTTTTTTCATTGTGGCTAGATGTCTGGTAGTGGATGCTATCTCTGCAATGATAAAGTTGAGGTTAGGGTCACCCTCTCTAGCGATGGTAACTATTGCGGAGATAGTTATCACTACCAGAACTCTAACCACAGTGGGCTTTTTTTATTTCAACCACATCCACCTGTAAACACCAATTACTGGCTGGATATACTATATCATGCTTATAAGACTCATTAAGAGGCTTAAGGCCGCCGCACACGTAAGCCAACGGCGTGCGCCAACAGTCACTCGTGCGCCGCTGCACGGCAACAGCTTGTGTGTACAGTGAATTTACGTACGCCAACGGTGCAGCGCAAGGTTTTTAACATGTTTGATATTTAACAGCTACTCGTGCCAACGGCGCACCATGTGCGGGGGTCGTAAGCTTTACCCTTACGCCGTTTATATGGCAACAGGTCCGCGTTGCTATGTGTTCGCACGCGTTCATACTTTAATTGCCTGAGCATAGATGTAATGTTGTAAGTTAACGCACGCATACACTTAACAGCGTGAGCCTGTTGCCATATAAACGGCGTAAGGGTAAAACTTGCCGTTGGCACGAGTAGCTGTTAAATATCAAACATGTTAAAAACATTGCGCTGCGGCGTTGGCGCACGTAAATTCACCGCACACGTAAGCTGTTGGCGTGCAGCGGTGACACGAGTGACTGTTTGCGCGCAACGTTGGCTTACATATGCGGCGGCCTTTAGGCAGTGGCGTTGTTTTGTTATGGAAATAATCCTAGCCTAGGTCAGGATTGAACCCAGGACCTCTGGATTGGGAGGCAAGCACATTAACTTCCAAGCTCTATGGCTACTACAATTATATTTGATATCAGTGCCACTGGTTGAAAATCATTTACAAATTTTTAAGGATTGCAATTTTAACTTTTGCATTTAGAGTGAAAATTGATGGGAAGGCAGATGGTATATTAAGTGTGTGTCCAGATATCTTGACTGAGAATGCTATGGATGCCCAGCATTTGGCCAGTGTTCTTGCCCTGTGGAATCTTTGCCGTGGTCAGGTATATGAGAGAATAAAAGTAGTTTACATTTGAACACATTACATTAACTACTATTGCTACAATAATAAAACAATTTTTTTCTCAAGTTTTCCTCCTTTCCACAATTTTCATTGATTTAAGAAATATTGTAGCATTGTCATTGCCATATTGCTCAAAACAATTTTTATACTATTTTCAATTAGACATAAAGCCTAAACAATACTGTGCTTTGCTAAAGGATAACCCACCCAAAATAGCAAAACTAAAACGTTTATCAAAGAAAAATTGTAAAAAATGAAATACCACTAAAATACCTGCCTGATTTTAATTTGCATCATATTTTATTTGATTAACACAATCTTTGTTAGAATAATTTTGGTAACCATCACTGATAAATATTTTGCTAATGTTGATACTTTTTTTTAGTTTTGGTAGTTATTAACAAGTATCACTACTGATGCCAATGTTTTTTTTTAAGTGATTGATAATTTCCTTCTTTTCTTTAGTCGATTCATCAGTTATTACCGCCCCCATATCGTAATGTATGGCTAGAATGGAGAGATGCAGAGACAAAATCAAAACAAGAAAGCAAACAGGAAAAGAACAAGGTAATTTGATTTAAAAACAATAACAAATTATCCAAAAGTGTAAGGTAAGCAATACACCGAATTAGCGACCTTGTTTACATCTAGATTCGTGGGTATAAATATAAATAGAGGGCACTATTTTCTATACTTTGCTGTGTAAAATGAGCTAAGAAAGGATAAATTTAAAGTTTATGTATTTGTATTTCTTCGTTAGTAACTCCAAACCGGTGGGATACATTCATAAATCATTTTTAAACACTAGCTACGCTTAGTTTCATTTAAGTTGAAATGAATTAAACCTGTCAAATTTGCTGAGAACAATGGATGGTTTTAGGCCCGAAACCTGGAGGCGGTGCTGATCCGCTAGTGCACATAACGGCTTAGTTCTCTTAAGTGGATCAACGGAGATCCAATTTTTGGCCTAGCTTGAATTATGTATATTTCCTATTAAATGTAAATTAAAACCAGATCGTCTGTGTTCTACTAAATCTAACACTAAGGTACTAATGCTTTAAAAATGATCATACTTGCTAAATTCAATTTGTATTTCAACAATATTTTTTGGGTAACATTTACACTCGCCCTAGGTATGAGATAGGACTTTACGGTTTGTTTTGGTTCTCGTACCCACAAAGGCGAATTTTCGTGACGTCACAGGCCATCGCTAATTCGGTCAATTACTTGGAAAAAATTAGTTAAATAATAATAATAACATACAATCGGACACAACTACATACCCTAAACCTCATGTATGCAAAAATTCATGTTATACAAGTGTTAGAAATTTATGTTTGAGTGTTTATAATCTTTTATGATATCACACGGTTCACATACACGATTATTTAATCTATCAAGCGTATTTATAGAGAGCCAATCTCAACGGTAATGCCATTTTTTCACTGGCGCCAATGACACATTTTTCGGACAGACACATGGTTAATCAGAAGCAATAATCAACTCCCTCAAAAGCAACTACTCAGAAACCAAAATTTCATGTTGAACCGGCCTTTTGCTGTTGTTTAAGCATGGTTCAGCCATGCAACTCACAACCAAGTTGCTGAAGTAAATAATTCTTTTCCCGAGCCATAGGCTTATAGAGCTGGAGCCTATCTCCAGTTTCAACAGCGTAAACCAGATGAAAGTATGATACCCTTCCTGAATGGGACACTAGTCCATCGAAGGTTACTTGGCAACATTACCCATCATACCGCTGGGTAGTCTGAAGCAGTGTGAGTAAAGTGTGTTGCCCAGGTATGTGTGAGTCTCAAACACCCAACTGGGATTCTGAACCACAGCCACTGCGCCAACTGTTCACACACTATAGCCTTACTACTGTACATTTATTTTATGATAATACAACAAAATAAAGCAGTTAAAAATAAAACAGAAATATAAAAAGAAGACATAACACAATAAACTGCAAAATTATTGATAGATCACCACACTTTCATGTCATAACCCTGTGACCTAACTGTCATGAATAAAACATGTTCTTCGTTTTTATAGCCTAGAGATGATCTTGTGAGCAAACTTGTAAAACAATTAAAGACCATACAGATCACATCAGATGCTCCATCCACTGAAGCAGATGAGGTGGGAGAGACATGGGAAGACAAGGACTGGGATGATGATGTAAGCAGTTTCATAACACACAATCACCACTATATAATTGTATTGTTTTTCTGATTTAAAAAAAAAGCCAATTGAAAATGCCAGTAACTGGTTTCTCTTCTGAATTGTAACAAATTAGTGTGTTTTAAAGTCAATAATTAAAGTCTGATATGAAAGTAAAATGCATATGAGAAGTGATGAGCCACTCATGGCGCAGTGTGTATATTCACTTATATATGGCTTGTGTCTTGTTTGGAGGGTGCTTGTTATTATAATTATACTTTTAAGTTAATGTGTATTTTCCATATTTAAATGTTTGGAACAAGCAGGTGGAGCATATCATTACAAACTTGTACCTCTGCCTTGTAGGAAGTGACTATGAGCTTAGAAATAACCCAAAAAATTGTTTGTAAATCAGCTGTATTGTAAATCCTTATGAAACAAGCACCACATCAAATGTAATATTTTTCTTTGAAGTGCCGCTGTCAAATAAATGCTGCACAAGAGCCTCCAAACATTGAAATGGCTTACTCAATGTTTATGGTTATCTTCAGATCTATTGTATTTAGCAGATTATTATTGGGTTTACCTCTCTTTTTCATGCATTAGAGGAAGTGTGAATACACATAAACTGACCATGTCATTGATTGACCATCTTAATCAAAACATCTGTCAATAAAATTGAGGTTGATTTTTTTGTCTACTTTTAGGAGACGCCAGTTACTAATAAAGTGAAAAACCACACAAACATTCCAAATGAAACTTTGCGAGATATCTACTTATCAAGGCAGGTGAGGTTAAAAAATATAAACGTTTGAAACTAACCACTTCTTCGAAGATCCTTTTTGTTGAATTTTTCAGAAAGTTTTGTTTAGAGGGAATCAAGTTATCCTTATTACATTGGTTTCATTGCGAAATTAAAAAAAATGTCTGTTATAGCATACATACGTTACAGCTACTTAAATGTGAGGTGTCATCACAAAATGAGTCGTGTGTTACAAAAAAACAAAATTGAGTTATTGTTATATTCTGATAGGAGATATTAAAAGCTTTAATTTAGTATTGGAATTAAGTTCATAGGTTGAGTATAACCAGAGAAAGATAATTTTGAAATATACATGTATGAAAAACACACTTTACTTTTGTAATAAATTTTGGAAAAACGCAGAAAACTTTACAATTTTTGAGAAAGTTTACATCGGCATTAGCCTTTTCGAACTTTTTTTGTAGTTGTTTGAACTGTCTTAGTTCTTGTTTAGTCACCGTACTGGTCAACATAAAGTCTTTAATGATATATTCCAAACTTTCAAACAGGAAGCAAAATAAAGACAAACTTAAAAGCAAAAAACTACTTTTCCATTGATTTTGAAAAATAACTTTTACAAGGCTCAAATTCTATCCCTTGCCACTAAGTGCAAGCTCGGTGGTCTAGTGGTACAGACGCCAGGCTAGTTACCTGGAGATTGTGTGTTCAAGTCCCACCCGAGGACAACTTGAGAATTTTTTCACGAGTATTCTAAACTGTACTGAGTATTTTGTACATTTACACGTCAGAGTTGGATAAAACAAATTATACCTAAAATTAGAATTACTGTGTATAGTTTTAAGAATAATACATATTTAGTTGATGTTTATGTTAGCAAATACTCAATTTTGCCCTGGTCCTAGAGATAGGGTGGTAGTATAAGACATGGGCAGTGTGAAAATGAGTGGGGGCCTAACCTAAATACGGTTGACTACGGCATTCCCGTGCTCTTGTGTAGACTCACTAATCAAAGTCGTAGCCAGCATGAGGCAGTTGCTTCGTCTGAATTTTTAAAAAATTTGTGATTTTTTTCCTGAAAATATATTTATATTATATATATTGGCCTGGGCCCCAACAAAACTCTATTCTAGCTATGGCTCTGCTAATGTAAACATTAGAAAGGTACCATTGTATGTTCTATGAAAATATTAACTGATTACTGTATTTGTATAAAATTGCATCCTTCAGCAATCAGAATCATACCAGGATTTACTACAAATGCGGCAAACACTGCCAGTATTTCAACTGAAATCAAACATCATAGACAAAATTTCTAGCTATCCAGTAGTAGTGATTGCTGGTGAAACCGGCAGTGGTAAGAGCACTCAAGTCCCACACTTCATACTAGAACATCTGCTTCTTGGAAATCATAAACCTGGGCCTAGGAGTATAGTCTGCACACAGCCAAGAAGAATATCAGCCTCAAGCTTAGCTAGGAGAGTGTCCGAAGAAATTGGAGAAAATGGACCGGGAACAGAGGTAAAAATCTTTCAAAATTTTAAAAAGGAAAATACGAAAAATTTTAGTTTTGTACCCCTTTTTCATAAATAATAAACTGATTTTGTGACTGAACATCTCTTGTCACTATTTTTGAAAGATAACCTCCTCAGTAACATGTGGACAGACCTTAAGATGGTGGTCTGGCTTTGAGTTCATAGTTGGTGCATTCGCGATATGGTTTGGTAGAGAGTTCAATTAATTTATGACCCTAACTGCATATACTGTCTTTCTAATAATATTTATTTTACATTTAGACTTTGATACCTTAAAAATATGGTTTTCTGAATAGTTTTCCTTCCTTAATATTATTAAAGTTGTTAAATATTTGGTAAAAATCTGTATCATAAAGCAGTTTTGTTTTTTTACAAATGAGTATTTACAAGATGATTATGCTTTTATCTTTCAAAGGACTCCCTCTGTGGTTATCAGATCCGCTTAGACTCCAAACAGGCTCGCACAACTCGACTTTTGTATTGCACAACAGGAATTCTGTTACGGAGGCTACAGATTGACCCCTTACTGGAAGATATTTCACATGTAATTGTGGATGAGGTAAGTTGAATATTCATAGGCAAGCCAGCTGATGAAAAAATCATTCTCTATGTAAAGCATAACTATTTTATATACCTTATTTCACAAAATTTGTCAAATAATTGGGGATAAAATCAAAATAAAATTTACAGTTTTACTTTAAGTTGTTATATCTACAAAGCAGATGATCAAATGTTAAGATTTAATTTTTTAGAAAAAAGCAAAATATTTATAAAACGGAAGTGCTTCATTTTGTAATTGAGGGGTTCACTAACTCACCAAATGTAAAATTTTATTTTTATGTCAAATCTTCATTTTCAGAGGAGGATTTACGAAGCAATGTATAAAGTTTATGGCTTTAGACATTATTTAAACAAAATTACCAAATTTATCAATTACCCGCCACAAAGGAAGTACAGTATATGTACTTCTATTTCCATTGTTAATTAGTATCCACATTATACATATGAGTGATAAAAACACTTCTACATCTATATCAAGCCTGCAGCTTTTGTTTCCCAAGCACAAAATTATTGAAAATTTGGGTTAGTCTGTATGGAAATATTTTTTCAATAAAACAACATTACATCCATATATATAACACAACACATCCATATATATAACACAACATATCCATATATATAACACAACATATCCATATATTTTGGAATCTTACAATTTTGCAGAGTATCAGTTTTTAATTTTTCTAGATAGATTTATGTATTTTGTCAAAAGAGGAAATATGAAAGTTTTAAAAGAAGAAACCTGACCTGGAAATGTTATATTTCTGCTGATTGCGCCTACGCATACTTTGGGTTGAATGGGCTTGGGCAAAATAAGGGTTTTTAGGCCATCTAATCAAAACGTGTCATGTACGGCCCTAAATAGAATAAAAAGGTTGATCCAACAAAACATTTTTGAAGTTTATAAAATGTTTAAATTATAATTTGCTTTTCATCATTTCATTAAGGTTCATGAGAGAAGTGTTCAGTCAGACTTCCTACTAATTCATCTGAAGAAACTAGTCAAGAAGAGAAGTAATTTTAAAGTAATCTTAATGAGTGCTACAGTGGACAGTAGTAAGATGTCTGCCTACTTTGACCATTGTCCAGTGGTCAATATACCAGGAAGGACATTTCCTGTACAGGTAAGAATACTGAATTAGGTCCCGGAGTAAATTCAGATTGAATCAAGAGTAAATAAAAATGGCCTTCTCACAGGTTTCTAACTATAGTCAAAGATCTTTTGCATGGAATTTCTGTAATACGCGTAGAATGCCATTTAACGCTCAAATCTACTCCTTATTTTGCAGGGGGCACTATAAAATGTTTGTATTATTTTGGGGTTTTTTTTTTTGCATATTTAAATAAATGCGTCTGTGTTATCAAATCAAATCATTTGTTATTCGCAATATTTTCTCCCCGTGTGTACTCCTTATTTTGTAGCGGGCGCAATTCCATAGCATTACGCACTGGGAAAGGCCAGCGTGCTATCTTTACATTGTAAGATCTTTGCTATAGTTCAGACACAAACCAGAGTTAAAACTTTCTAGATTTTGTCTGCTGAGGATGCTGGATTGTAGGTAGTCGGCAACTAAATAGTGCTGTTTTAAGGTTAGTCCGGGTAACTTTTGAGAATACTAGTCTTTAAGACTAAAATTCAATCAAAAAATAAACAAATACAATAACATACTAAAGATGAACTGAATATCTCGTTATGAAAGGACAACAAGTGGAAATGACTAAACTAGACTAAACGGCAATCAGAAGAGAAAAGGGGACAAACAAATGATACCTTGAGAAGTGGGTGGGAATCCAATCTAAGAACAATTTCCGAAGATCTCTCGACTATACTGTACTGCTTTTCGCCAAAATTCGTTAACTTCGAATAACGGATGACGTCATAATTAGGAGGAGTTGCGTTAACAACTACGGTAGATTTAACGTGCTCGGCAGAACGCTAGTTACGTTTTACGTAAGTCCAGCGCACGCGCACTTCAATTTGTTTACAAAAGGGGTGGAGCTTATCGCGGTGTTAAGGTTAAAGTTAAAGTTTTGCGGCGAAATCTACCTAATATTAAGTTTGGTACAGATAAATTCTCTTACAGCATATACGATAAAAAGGAGTTCGAGCTGTAAGACACATTGAAGACACTAATATAAAAGGGTCATCATTCGTTCTCTATCAGTAAGAATCTTTAAAAAAATACAATCTCACTAAAAATAAGACTGCTCAAAAATCATCTAGCTAAACCATTATTAGCCTGTCTCACAGGCCTTACGATCTGGTTTATTCACTTTTATTGCTAGATCTGTTTAAGGCACTATAGACGTCCC
>JAOTQE010113988.1:0-13027 GCA_025631205.1 Nesometra sesokonis
TTTGCTAGCCATCTGCCAGATGGCTAGCAAAAAAACCTAATGATACAGGCGATGAACACCAGACTGGTGTTTTCAGAATTCAGAGTTTCATTAACACTCGTTGGACAAAACCGGTATTTTTTTAACCGGTAAATAACGGTGTAAAAGACTGAAAAAAGGTCACGCAAATGGACCAAAAGTGTAGAACTATTAACTGTGCAGCATGGTTTCAGATCCCTGGTAAAAAATCAAGGAGTTTTAAAAATGTGTTTGCACAGTGTGATCCACAATAATAAATCATTAAAACGCCTTAACCTAATTGATTGGAATGTAACAGTTTCTACTATCAGCTGTCAATCACTTGAGATAATGGAGCAATTGACAATACTGCTAAGTACTCACTCCAGTCAAAGGTTGACAGATATAGTATAAAACTTTGATTGTTTTATTTCTTTATACAAAATTTAATGAATACTTTCGTGAGTTGTTTGCTGTTTTAAAGGGTAAGTGCGGGGTTAAAATTTCTATGGATAAATTTATACTATAATTAGTGGTGACAAAAATGACAAAATTTCACATCATTTGGACACTGCAATAATGAAAGAAACCACTTTCAAAATTGCATCCCAACTCAAAAGTGGGTCTACTACTCAAATTACACAGTGTTAAAGAATAGGAAAATTGCAGATTTTGAAAGGGTGGTGTTCTGAAACCGAATAAAAAATAACATTAAAAATTACCTGTTCTTATGTGAATTCGAGAGATCTTTCCATTTATATAAGTTATATTTGTAAGGTGATTCCAGTTTTCCCAAAAAACCTTCCAAAATATGCAATTTTCCTATTCATTAACACTGTAATTTGAGTAGTAGACCCACTTTTGAGTTGGAACCCCAATTTGGAAAGTGGTTTATTTCATTATCGCATTGTCAAAATGATGTGAAATTTTGTCAGTTTGGTCAAAACTAATTGTTCTACAGATTTATCCAAAGAAATTTTAATCCCGCACTGACCCTTTTAGTTATAAACATGAGTAGAGGAGATCATGTAATATATTAAGGCATAAAAATAAATAATCTTTGTGTTGCCCAGGGCCAAGCCTGACTAATCCAAAGTCTCGAAAATTGGGCTCAGCTTTTCATAATTCCTGACTTTTTGGCTAATAGGGCTACGATTATCCGGAAATTGTAAAAAACACGAAGTTATCTTGGAACTTCAATGCAAGTTACGTAAAAATATACATATGACACAATTTCATACACCTTGGGGCCTACAGTATGTGGCAACTAAGCTAACTTATACCCAGGCCTGATAAAGTGAACCATTTGCTCGACTTCGATCATGACCTTTGACCTTGTCTCTTTAAATTTGACTATGTCCCTTTAAATTATACATATGGTGTGTACTTTCATACATTTAAATATAAACAGTGTTTGAAGTCTATTTGAAAACAACACCAGAACTTATCCCTGATTACATGAATTTTACCTTTTCCTCTACCTTAACCTAGAGCTGACCATTTGTCTTCAAAATCCATTCACCTCGAGATCTTTAATCAAGGGACATTGTGGTTTAAAAGTTACAAAAGTTTCTCATGAAAATTGTGGCTTTTAGACTGTTCACAAACAAACACACATATAAACACAAGGGGTGCAAAAAAATTAGAAAAACTTAAAATAAACAAATTTATTTTTATTAGGCCAAATAAAAGAATGACTCGTTAAGCGTCAATTCATGAATAAGTTTCAGAGGAGGAAGGACGGTTTATATTTTTTATTTGTTTTTATTATTCCAGTATATTTTTATATAGTCGTTACCATACATTTGTATCATCTTTAACCATTTATATGAATGACTATATTTTGACCATAACCTTTTTATGATTTCCAAACAAAATAATATTAATAAATACCTCATGGTGAAAATTTAAATATAAATTTCATCAACAAACAAGACAGTAACTAGGAACCTAAACGTACAAAAACATACATTTATATCAAGTTATCTTAAAAAAACAGAGGCGGATAGAAATTCAGGGGCGGGCGGTAATGCTTAACAATACAAGTTACAAGTATATTTTTTTATTTGGCCTGTCATGCTTCTGTCTTTTCATAACTGCCCTTTATAGATTCTAGTTACTGTATCTATAACATTTGATATTAAATTGTAACTTTTTAAATTTTTTTTTAGCAATACAATGGCTTTGTGTAACATAATAGTTTTTTTTAATTATACAATATTCTATGAATTTTTTTTTATGTCATGAAGTTGTGAAGATTAATCAGGAAGGTAATAAATTAATAACAACTTCCTGTGTTATCTCCTTTCAATTTACAAATATAAATATTAAATCCTTGGCATTCAAAATTCCTTTTTTACCACCAATAATGCGGATATAAAAAATACTCCCCACAGAGCTCACTTTATGAAGTTATAATACCAAATCTGACATCAAATAATAAATCCTATAATTCCCAGGCTGTATCTTGTGATTATGGCTGATCACATGACCTAGGTTGGCTTACCTGATGATGTTTCCATCTCTCAGGTGGTAGGCAATGGAATGTCATCTTGGCCTCCATTCAACATCTTAACACAAGTACACTTATATTCTGTATAGTGGATATAATGTGAGGATTGACTTAACTGAAACTACTAGATTTTGTGACAAATATTTGCTGCCTAACTTCCTAGTACAAAGGTATCCTGTGTATCTATTTACTGTTGAGGAATTAAAAGGTAGGATCAGTATAAATATTTCACTCGCTGCAGAGTTCAGGATAATTTTATGACAGATATTTTTAGCTAACCAGCTCCCTGGTCAAACTTAGTACAAAAGTTATAATTAAATAGGCCTATTACTGTTCAGGATTTTAATGGTACAAGGATAAATGGTATTATATTACCAGGGTATACCTGGTATGTAATGTTGAGGAATACGGTATTGAACATAGGATTAATTAACTTGACTTCTCTGGCTGAAGAATTCAAAAGAAATTTGTGAAAATATTTTTTGTATAATTTTTTTACAGAATTGTACTATTAACTAAATCCTAAGATAGGGTATCAGTAAAATAATCTATAATTTAATATCCCTTGAAGAATTTTGTGACAAATATTATATGGCTAACAGTGGTGCAAAATAATTAGAGTGGTTACATTGTTAATGTCAGTTACATGATTCTAAACATAGACTAAGATGTTTTTCAGAGATATTTGTTACTCTACCAACCAACAAACTACTGTAGATCAGACAAGTTCAATATTGAAACAATAATAAATGTGTTCATATAGTGTTAATTAATATATCAAACTAATTTTTCTTTTTCGGTTCCTATTTTCTTTTTTTTATTAGATTAGTGACGAGGAGAATTGGACTTTCTTAAAATTCATTAGTTTTTTTTTTATAGATTTCTATGGTTTTCATCGGAGACAGCGTTGGAGCGATGTGACTGTATGTGTAGGACAATATTCCTGGGAGCTTTGCGTTTGCCATGGAAAGCAAACTAAAGCCTTTGCCGTCAAACCAGAAATATGTCAATGTTATATTCTTGGATGGGGAGGAATCAAGAGTTGCCGTCGAGGTTTGTACACATATTGTATTTTTTGCTTTTGTCACATCTAACAGCAAGTTTTTTGTCCTTTTTTTTTTGGATCTATTCCTAGTAATGAAAACCTATCCTCATCAGTGGCGGTGCTACCAGAATTTCCCCAGCAGCAGGGTAAAGCCCCCAACAGCAGGGGAAAGCCCCGACAGGGAGACCAAAAACCATGCTTTTTCGCTTGTAGAATTCAAACAATGCACCAAGGCCATTTGCATCCAGTGCCCTCATAGTGTGCCTCAGTGCCTTAAAAAATGAAAATTATTAAGGCCACTTTGGCCTTAGTGCCCCTTATTCTCAGTAATACATGAAGATACAGTTTGTATAAAATGGCCTCTGGTGCCCTGTTTCAAAATCCGAAAGCTCCACTAATCAACTTCAAGTAAGAAAGTATACAGTAATGCATACTCCAAGCAATGAAATACACGCCATCAGGAGAAGATTCAATATTTCAACATAAATTATGTCATCATCAGGCCATCGTGACAAGATTCAATATTTCGACATAAAGTATGTCATCATCAGGAATGATGATGACATAATTTATGTCGAAATATTGAGTCTTGTCACAATGGCATGTATCTCATTGCTTGGAATGTGCCCTGTTTATGTTATTATTACACTAAATCAGGCAAAAAATTGTCTTGCCCCTACAAAACCCAATTCGAGCCCTGGTAAACATTCTCAAAGGCTAATTTTCTTCCGACGAAACCTAAGTTTTTTTTCCGACAAGGGCCTCTAGCTCCCTAGACCCCCCTCCCAAAAAAGACTTCCCTCCTGCCCGTAGTACTGCCACTGATCTCTATACTGCAGTTTGAGTTGTAACTCAAAAGAATATTCCCATTTTCTATCCTTCCCCTCCCTCGGTACACTTGTTTTCAAGTGGGAGTCCTTTTGAAGTTTGCCCGCTGTCAGTTAAAAAAATATTAATGGTTTTATTATCAAATTTGAACACAGTAACCAAAGCTAATGGCCCCAAAGCACTTTCAATTTATCACTGTGTCTTAAAAAATTGACCATCAAAAAGGCTACTTTGATCCAAACCCCTTATTCTATACAATTGATAAAACAGGGCATTTTTAATGCCAGTGTTGCTTCCATGCAGCTGAGACTTTGAAAGCCTGATTTGTTTGCACTTTTCTTAAATTGACATTGTTGAAAGAATTATTAAAATGAAAGTAAATTAAATGATTGTTATTTATTTAATTTCTAGGTGAAATGTAAGGTACAGGATTTATATGACCAAGTATGCATCTTGGTAGGTCTCAAAGATGATCAACTATTTGGATTATCTATAGCACGCAAAGAGTCAAGTAAGTTGAATGTTCATAAACAATAATTAAACTAAAATCTATTTTGGGTGCATAGGTAGCTAAATATAGTTTGGAAACAGCAGGGGTATACAGATTCTCTGTTTCAATCGAGCCATTGTTGTGAACAGACTGGAGAGTGCTGACTGGGAATCAGTAGATAAAAGGTGAAAATTAGAGAGGAAAGTTTATTAATGTGCATGTTCATACCTGTGCGCAGTTCAGACCAGCAGGGCATAAACACACCCTCTAATTTTGCCGATTTTCAGAGGTAGTCCCCTAGGCTCGAGTACAATAAGCTCTCGGTTTGAAATAAAATCCTAAAACTCTTGAGTCTCCAGTTAGCATACTATCAGTAACATCTCTGATATTATTACAAATCTTTATCTATTTTGGCCATCGAAATAGATCTACATGGAGTGAATTACATTGCATTACCTGTGTGCAAATACAATACTCTTAACTATCTTCTAAAGATATTTTAATAACAAAATATTTAAGGAATCAAACACATGCAATGTAGATAAACAAAATTGTTATCTTGTTAAATACTACTGTATAACAATATAAACAAAATTCCAATATTTTCTTACACATCAGTGCTATAATATAAACAAATTTCTTATATATTTAGCATGCACGGAGTATGAATTTCTGGAGCCAAAGAACAAGCTTTCCAAGTATGCGCCGAAGGGTTGGAAGGCCGAATCAGGCAGTGTAAGTTTATGTTTAGTTAAAGGGCAATTCTGGGATTGAAATTTCAATGGATACATCTATATAACAATTAGTTGTGACCTAACTGACAAAATTTCACATCATTTGGACAATTAAATAATGCCGAAAATAATGCACTTTCAAATGTAGGCATTAAATCAAAAAGTGGATCTACTACTCATATTACACAATGCTAAAGAATAGGAAAATTACAGATTTCAAAAGGGTTGTGTTTGAAAACTGTATTAGAGATTATATTAAAATATACCTGTTCTAATGTGAATTTGGCTGATCTTTCCAATTATGTTAGTTAAATTTGTAATGTGATTTTGGTTTACAAGCACAACACTTTCAAAATTTCTAATTTTCCTATTCTTTAACACTGTGTAATTTGAGTAGTAGACCCACTTTTGATTTGGGACTCAATTTTGCAACATGATTTTCGGCATTATCGCATTGTCCAAATGTTGTAAAATTTCATATGTTAGGCTACAACTAATTAATTTTATAGATTATCCATAGAAATTTTAATCCCGGAGTTGTCCTTTAAAGGTGTATTGTCACTTTAAAAAATGACCAAAAAAAATGATTTTGACAATAACTTGCTTTGAAGAAAGTTAGGACCATGAAACTAGAAAGTAGGATTTTAAAAATATTTACTACTAATTTTGCAATGTTATAATGTGGCAGTTCCAAGCCAAATGAGGCATACAGGCCTCGAATGTGGACTTTGTAGGGGAAAGGCCATTTTTGGCTTGATTCTAAATGGTACTACAGGGCACCTGAGGCCATTTTATACAAATTGTATCCTTGTGTATTACTGAAAATAAGGGGCAAATGGCCTTGGTGCCTTGGTTAAATTCAAGTCCTGGGCATAAGTTGGAAAATTGAACATTTTGAGTTTTTTTATAGACTATAAATCTATACATTATTTTAACAAGCAAAAAAAATCAGTTTCATATGATGTATCCTTGCGAAGTTATGAACAATCAAAGTTTGAACATTTAAAATGTAAGTTTTGAGAAAACTGCATTTGAAAATTGTTTACAGTATCAGTATACATTTACTAAGGAAGGTCATTTTAAATTGCATTTTTAAAAAATTTTCTTATCATATATCTGGAAATTTTTAAGGTAGTATGAAAGTTGTATGAACTTTATATTTTTGGAAAAAAAATTGAAAAAATTGACCACTTTTAAATTTCTGCCTATTGTTGGAAAACTAGCAGTTTTGACGTATGTCTCATTTGGCTTGGCTTTGCCACATATGCTTGAATCATGGAGCTGCTTGAATTTAGCCTAATTCCTCAAATGAAGGCTGGAAGCCTCAAACATTTTGATCATTTTTAAATGCACAAATGTCTATTCATAAGTCCTTAACTTTAATGTTGCTCTGATACGAGCAAGTTTAATTCAAAATTAATGTTGATAATTGTTTGGTCATTTTCAAGTGACAATACATCTTTGGCCGTGTTCCCGCAGTAAAAAATTATTCGATAAATTATTGCAATAAAAATTATCTGATGAAAGTGCTGCAGAAACAGGTGTTTAACCCATTTTGACGTAATAAAATTATCCGATAATTATCTGATAATTGAACTAAATACGATAATGTTTTACCTTTGACACGGTGTCAAACTTTATCTTGTTTTTGCGAGGATTTCACTACAGTGCCACCAGGGTGTCACACAATGAAAGGGAATAAACCAAAAAATCACCAGAAATTAGTGGACTCACAATGCATTATGGTCTGTATTGAGTTTGCCCAGTTCTTTTTAAAAAATTGATTTGATTGGATGATATTTTATTAGATCTGAAAATCCTGAGGAAACATAGCCATTAACTCTCTGAAAACCAACCACTCTTGGAACCATTGATTTTTTTCTGTTTTACGGAAAGTGTAGTTAGTAGAGAGATGAATTCAATTATTGGTTTCATGAGTTATATACTTAAAGTCTGGTTTAGTGTGAAATTTGGAGGATCGGTTTTGGGAGAGCTGAATTTACCAGATATATATTTCTATCAATTGCTCAAACACATACCAGTTCATCTGACAAAATCTAACAATAGCGAGGTTTCGTAACTTTACGAAATATGATTACAAAAATGGAAAGGTCATACATTTTGTAAAGTTGCTAGATTTATATCAAATTTTCCAAGAATCATTGATGATCGTCCTAAAATTCTGACCAACTGTTACAGATATTTCAAGGTGTTCTACTCAAACGTTACAAGAATTTATGACATTTTCATTTTCATATTTTGTAGAGTTGCAAAAACCTCACTAATTAGCGAAATTAGCTAAATATTATTAGACTTATTATTAAACTTCAGGATGGGAATAAGACTAGTGATGGGTAGTAGTACTGTACCTCACTTAACCTATAGAGTATGATTTAAACCCCACTATTACACTATCATTGACTGTAAATTAGCACTAGCAAGTGGAGTCAATGTCCTGTACCTCTTTTAATTCCCTCAACTTCACCATAAAATCTTTAATTGCAAGGAATTCCGTACTTTATTACTTTTTATTACTTGCTAAAAGTGTAATAAATTGACATTAATACAACAAGCATACCTACCATACAAGTAGCAATTTTAAGTTAAATAAACTGGCTAAACATGTTAAGAATGACACTAAAATAGTTTTGGTTTCACTAAAAATTCAGTAAACTTAATTGATGTATGATGAAATGACTTGTGATGTATTAAAAAAAATTGTTGTACACCCACCATGGGAATTTTAACAAACCACTGTAGATCTTTAGTCCTATTTTCATAGATTCTAACTCTCCCACTTTTGGCAGGATTGTCCCACTTTTTGTGCATTGTCGCAATACAGTTCCCTAATTGTCCAGCTTTTTCAAAGTGCAAAGATCAAAAAGACTTTACAATTAACCATTAAAATTTAAAAGTAAGTAATTCATATTAATTGTATAATGCCTGGGCCTCGATTTAAGTTTTATTTAATTTTAATTTGACTGCTTAAGTTGTGTAAGCCATTTTAGATTTTACTTTTAGCATTTCCATTGCACTTTAATTGTTATGCTATCTGATTTAAGTCTACATTATTGTCATGCTTTACACTTTGATCAACATGCACTGGTTGATGAAGATGGATTTGGATAATTTTTAAATTCCAAATTAGCCAAATAACTAACAAATTTTAACTACTTTTTTATACAAATTATTATTTGGCAGGTTTTGGCATTAAAACTTGGATTTGGCTAATATTTTGAAGCTAAATTAGCTAAATTGTTAAAAAAATATTTCTTCCAGATTAACCACTGCATGTCCTGCTTTTGAAATGTTTGCCATTTTAGAAGCCTGGACCCAATGATAGGATGATAAACTCTCCCAAATCCGACCATGTTTGAAACATCCATTTTGTCCGGTTTTCCAGACAGTTTCGTTTATAGAGAGTCAAGTTCGCATTATATTGACATTGGTTTCAACAAAGCACATTTTAAGTGTGGATACATTTCATACGGGGCAAGGCATGGCAAAACCACCAAGTTGTCGGAAAATTGGAAAACGGAGTTAATACTACAGCCGAATTACACTGGTTGTAAGCTATAAAATGAGGGGTCAATTATTAAAATCGGACAACTACAACCAAAGTTACTGGACAAAATTGTCCAAATTTTCCTTTGTATTTCTTTATATCTCCGGTTGTTTATTTGCTTATTTCTCAATAACTTCCTGTGCGACAACTTGGTGGTTTTGCCATGCCTTGCCCCATATAGCTAAACAAACATAGGTACAGTATAAAGTGTTCAATGCAGACATAGGCCTACAGTGTGTTAGATTGTTAATGGAATTTGGGCTATTGAAGGCACATAGCAATGGGTTGGTTAAACACCTTTTCGTTGGCCTCTGTAGAATTTACATAGGTGACATTCCAAAGAAACTTTCACAGAGGTTCGATTTAGGGGATCTACTGGACATTTAAAGACATTGATAAGCTGGTCTTTTAAACTCTACTTACTGATGGATTAAAATAACTTTTTATATAATTAGCTAGATTAGTTTAATTGTAATACTATACAACTTTCAATAGTAAGGAAAACATTTTAATAACTAATTAATTTATTTGACAGCCTTAGAACATGGACATCAAGACACAGACTTTTTCTTGCATTATTTTATTTTTATTTATTTATTTCAATGTTCCCACAAACACTCAGGAATAGAGTAGATTGTGGGAGATGTCCATTTGCTTGGATACAACTTGTAACCGATACAATCCTAGCAATAAAAAATATTAAATAAATGGTCTAGGTCTAGTATCATACTATAATTTGAGCAATGTTTGTCTGTCTGTTTGTTCCACTAATCCTCCCAGATCCTTCGTCCGATATCCATTAAACTTTGTGGGTGGATGTAGGTTCACTGCGAAATTGACCTTGAGGGATTTATTTTTGGAAAGGTTAAGGTCACTAGGGTCAAAGGTAAAGAAAAACTGTTTTTCGCTACTCCTTGGTCCCATCTTGGCCAAACTTGGTAGAAGCGTGTAGGTTCAGACCAGAATTGCCAATGGTGGGTCAAGAGGTCAAAGGTCAAGGTTACAGAACAGGTAGTTACTAGTAAGAGTTAAATCGATAACTTTTCACTGTTTTCTACTTGAAAATAAAACCAAAAATATATGTAGCTACTGTAACTGATATATTATTTTGAAAATAACAAACAGATACATTTTCAGGTAATTGATATTATTGGGGTGATTTTTAGTAGATTTTCAGAATGAACTTTTCTCTACTGTTTTTTTCAGGGTCTGGACAAGTATGGAAAGCCTGTCCTTCAAGTTTGGTTTCGTGTGCAATTATACGTGGAGCATGTGTCTTTATTAAAGTAGGATCACTTTACATTTGTTTTACATTTATTAAAATAAAGCATGTCATAGCAAAACTATAAAGTTGTAAAAAAATTGAAAATTCAGTTATTGTTAAAAATGCTAGTATCAAAATCGGATATCTATAACTAAACTTGTTGGACAAAATATTCGTAAATTTCCATTGTATTTGTTTATATTTGCTGTTTTTTTATTTGCTTATTTCTCAATAACTTCCTGTACGATAACTGTGGTTTTGCCATGAATGGCCTCAAATAATAATTAAAAATATCTTAAAAATGAGGTAAGAACTTGAGAATAGAAATGAGTATATTAGAACCTTTTTAATTCAGTTTTTTACCCTGAAAATGATAAAAAGAGGCTGTCTGTGTGCCAGGATTTTGATGTTTTTATTGCTAGCATAACATTACAATTAAAAGAAAAAATTTTGAATTACCCTGAAAATCATTTTTGACTGCTTTTTGCAATGCTTAACATTATCATAGAGGGTGCCATTATTGCAGATATTTGCCCAAAGTTTCCACACCACAATCCTGACAATTCAAATGTCGCAAGTGCTGTTGTATGCAACTTATTAACTGAGTATTCAGTCCCAAAAAGTGTATACTGTACAGCTAGTTTAATTTAATTAAATTTAATGTATCAGCGTACAATATATTTTTACATAAATATTTTGTTCAAAACCAGCATAATTTGTGCGAGTCATATGGCTTGAGTGGTTAAGACAGAGAACTATGAACCGTACCAAAAAGAACAGCATAGGTTTGAGGCCTGCTTGCTCCATGTTTCTGGTGGTGGAACAAGTCTTCTCAGATAAGACCAATAAACCGTAGGCCCAGTGTAGGCTACACATACGGCTTGTGTGCACTATAAAGAACCCAGTACACCTTTCGAGACGAGTAGGGGTTACCCCGATGTACTGGTTCATACAAGACCCCTGTGGTGGACAGACGAATAGCGCAAGTGCAAGCCAGTACTTGTGCATGACATGACGGGACCCTTAGAGGAGTAAAAAGTCATATGAATATGTAACATCTAGTCCACAGCGCTTAGAGGTTTAACAAAATTAGGCGCTTTAAAAATCCAGAATATTATTATTATTAATGTATCAACGTACAATATATTTTATACGTCTTCGACTCGTTCAATATTTTGCCATAGCTTGACCAATATTTTTCAGTATTCCCCTCAAAGGCATTCAATATATATAAATATCTGTCATAGTTGATCCATACTAAGGATCAACTATTCATAGATAAAAAAAATTGATATATTTTTGAGCACATCAAAAATGTAAGTGTGACGTATCTATTTTCGTTATCGTATTTCGTGAAGTTGCAAAATTTTCTTTCTAAAGCTAAAAATGTCAGAATAGCTATCTGCCCCTAAAAGATTTATGTTCAGGCATAGTTTTGCTCTTTATTGTACATTCTTTATGCTGGGGAAGACACAGGTGTGACAAAAATATTTGTGTCAATTAAAATCTATTGGTGTACATTAATCATAATAATAAACACAGTGTGAAAACGATGGCTAGAGACTCGTTAAAGCATAACTTTTTATGACTTTGTGTCTTACTGAGATTTAAAGTTTTATTTATCAAAGAAATAGTCTGTCTCCTAAACATTCTAAAACACTTTATAATTCAATATATTTGTTAGAATGGGTGTATAAAAAGGTTGTGAACTTGGACGTGTCTAATGACATTTTCCGTGAATTATGACATCACCCGTTCTTTCTTTAAATGTTGCCCAATTCATTTAAAGATGCATTGCCACTTCTAAATAACCAAAATTTCATCAAACTTAATTAAATCAAACTAAATTAACTTAAAAACTTATATTAAACAAGTTGAAAATATATGGAACTTAAGAGTAGAAATTAGTAAATTTAAAAATTGAAATTAATTAAAAACTTAATTTTAAAACATATATTAAACAAGTTGAAAATATATGGAACTTCAGAGTAGAAATTAGTAAATTTAAAAATTGAAATTAATTAAAAAGTTAATTATTTTTTAGTCTTTAATACTAGTAGTGCAAACTTAGTGTTTTTTTAAATCTATTTGTACATTCAATGGAATAATACACTAAACTATTTGTTGCTTGAAGCTGAAAATAAAATAAAGATTATTATATTAAATAATTAAATATCAACTTAAGCAAAACATTGTCATTTTCAAATGGCAAATATTGAATATCTGTAACTGCACAGATATTCAATATTTAAAAATTGTCTTTGTAAGTCCTTTGTCTCCATTTAAATTTTACTGTCTTTAATCAGTTACCAATTTTGTTGAACACAGGATTTGCCTCCTTTTAAATTACACCCATACTCAAATACACAAGGGGATTCAACAATTTTAACTTGGGTCTACTTGCTTCACTTGTTTTAAATTGCTTTTGGGCCTGGTCTTTAGATATTTTAAATTTAATTTGCTGTATATTAAATACTTTAAATTGTAGGCAATTTCTTGCCTTCTTCTAAATTTCTTACTTAAATAGGTGTTAGCTTTGCTTTAGGCCCCATAAAAAAAATTGTTAGTTTATCACCCCCCCCCCCCCATCCT
>JAOTQE010113999.1:0-24916 GCA_025631205.1 Nesometra sesokonis
ATTCGAACTCTGATTGGGTAAAAGCGTCCCTTGCATAAACAAAACAAGTCCGTAACGCATTCACTGGAGCATGAAAGTTGCGCGCACTACAATTTGCACGGAATTAAATTGCACTAAACTGAGTCAAATAAAATTGTTATGACAAAAGGCATTATGAACTATCTATACATCAATAGGTATATCAACAATACTGTATTGTTGTGGTTTCACATAAGTAAAAACCGTTAATGTGCTCGAAAGTTCACGTTGGTTACGCTAAGTCATTCGTAGTTCATCTCACAGAAACTCGGTGGCAAATCCATCGCTAATCCATTAATAGTCGCTCTTGCGTTCTCATATTGTCGTTTGTATTGTACATAACCCAATCAGGGGCGGATTTAGGAGGGAGGGGGGGGGGTCGGCAATATTAATAACATTTTCTATAAAACGAAAATATTCAGCAATCATAAGTAAAGAATTGGTCGCTTAACACGCCCCAGAGGGCATTTCCGGACATCTGAAGACCAAAATTTCCCCGGACTCCCTAAAACTTTTACTTTTTATTGCGCCCCCACTTCCGGACCCCCTTTCCAAAAAGTCTGGATCCGCCCCTGCAAAGTGCCAGCCAAGAGTTGCCCGTATTTACGCGTTACGCCGAGCGTCTTTAGTGGCCGTTCGTGGTCTATTTCACAGAAACTCGGTGGCAATCATCGCTAAATAACAATTAGTCTCATGCGTTCTCAAATTGTTGTTTGTAATTCACATACGTGAAAACCGGCACGCTCGTAAGTTTATACGAGTTGTTCGGAGTCATTCGTTCATTCCACAGAAAGTTTGTGGCAAAACCATCGCTATATAGTCTACTTCGTTCTCGTCTGTCGTTTGTCATAGAGTATGAAACAAAATTGAGAGTTAGCGGTCGTTCGTTGACCATTTTACAGAAACTCGGTGGCAAATTTATCGCTAAATAATCTCTATTGGTATCACATTATGTCTGTGTTTGTGATACAGTATCACAAGTGAGAATCTTAAGCGGTCGTTCCTGGTTAATTTCACAGAAACTCGGTGGCAAATCCATTGCTGTCTCTTATGTTCTCTTTGTGTGTCGTTTGTGATACAGTATCACATGGTGAATACCATGCACGTATGTTCGTACGGGTTAGGGACAATGTCAAAATTATCCTCCTGCAGTTACTGCAGTAATTCAGTTGCAACAGTATTAGTTCACAGTAGCTGAAAAGAAATTACTTAAAACAAACTGTCAAAATGAGACCTTGTGTTTCAATGTAATCCCTAAAGAAAACATAATAGCAATACTGCAGTATAACTGCAGTAGACTTAATAACAATAGATTACTGCAGTAACTGCAGTAGACTTAATAACAATAGATTACTGCAGTAACTGCAGTACACTAATCTTGACATGGTCCCTTACGACGAATGTTTTGAGCGGTCGTTTGTGGTCTATTTCACAGAAAACCTTTGGCAAATCCATCGCTATAGTCTATTTCGATCTCTATTGTCTGTCGTTTGTGCTAGAGTAAACCGCCGTGCTCGTAAATTTATGCGAGTTTAACCAAGAGTCTTGAGGGGTCGTTTGTGGTCCATTTGACAGAAACTCTGTGACAAGGCAATCGGTAGTGTATTTTGTGATAGCTTATCACATAAGTGAAAATCTCCGCGCTCTTAAGTTCATGCGTGTTACACCAAGTGTTTTGAGCGGTCGTTCGTGGTCCATTTCACAGAAACTCGGTGGCAAGTCCATCGCTAAATCATTATAATCTCCTGCGTTCTCGTCCTCATCGGCAACTGATAACCGTACATCTTCTATTAAGTCTTTATGTTCATCACAACTAATTTTAAGTCGCAGGTCATTGATTTCTGCACGGAGGCTAAGTAAAATCTGAGCTAACGTCTGGTCCTGTTGTCTCATTAACATCTATCAAGAAAAAAAAATCAGATATTAATATTCAAGATGTCAACTCACGATATTCAGCTCGGGGAACTTTTGGGATACATTGCTCAAACTACAGTGTGCAGGGCTCCCAAGTCTCCAGGATTAGCCTGGAGTCTCCAGGAAGTTTACATCATCTCCCGGGCTCCAGGAAATACCCATTTTTTCAGGGATTTAAATTTTTCATGATTATCTCCAGGATTTTTGATAAACCAGAAATATAAAAAATGTAGTATTTTTACTTGGACACAAAATGGTATTTTGAAGGTTCGTTTATCAGTAATTTTACCAAATATAATTGTAAAAACCTTTACGTTTGTAATAATCAAAGCATTGTTGTTCGTATAATTCATTTTTAGATGTTCATATAGTTCCCCAAAACAGCTACGAACGTTCAACGACAAAATCTCCAACTTGGGAGCTAAGTGTGGCCTCGCAGTAGCGTATCCAGGGCGGTGCTTACGGTGCTCGAGCACCCCCTCCCCCACACCCTTGGGAGGTAAAAATAAATAAAATAGCATAAAAAATAAGAAGATTGAGCCCCCGAACTCCCCTCTTCAGAAGAATTGTGCAACCGCCTTCAGGAGAAAATAAGGCGTGAAAACAATGTACCTGTACAAAAAAACTCTAAAATAGGAGAAAGGTGGTATTTCATTTTAAAAAAATACTTGTTTTTGCTTGTTAAAATTCTATCGGTTTTAAGCACTCCCTTGCCCGAATCCTGGAAACGCCTCCACCTCATAAGGCATTTGCTCACTAAAAATTTGACAAACACTGCAACCAAAGTGCAATACTTGACATTTTTCTGAGCAATATTGCTTTAATGCGCGATGGGCTTAAAGTTTTGGTGAATATGTCAGAGCATCTACATGGAATTTCCGTAACCGGATGCTCAGATGTAAAAATGTACTTGTATCTAAAGTGTGTTCTATTGTTTTATGAAACAGGGTTTAAATTAGCCTGTATATACCACCGGTGTATATACAGTATATACATATAATATAGATTGAGTACCGTATGCATTTACTATTGCATGTTAGGATCTTTTCTCTTTTTTGAACTATCTCCATTGTTTTTTTCTTAATTTGCTTATGAACTATGTCTGAAACAAAGTGAATTGAATTGAATTGAAAGCAACAGGGCTAAAAAAGCGATTAATACGGCATAGCGCACAAGAAACGTGCGTTGTCTTGTCTTAGGCCACAAACGATTGTTGCTCTACACATTCTCTGCTCTACTGAAATTCGAATTTCAATAAAATCCCAAAAGAAATTGCGGGAAGCAGGAGAATTCTATATTTCTTTTACTTGCATCTTATTAAAATGCAAAAAATAAAGATATACACAGATAAAAAAGAGTAGGCTTAAATTTAAAAAAAAAACAGATAAAAAGTGAGAAATAATACAATAAAAAATCACTGATGTTAGAAGGACATCGCAGATACCCAGGTGGGTGACCTCTTGTACCTCTTGACCAAGACTTTTGAAAGAGCTGGGGTCATCAGGTTTGTACATAATTAAAATACAGCGAGCAGCGTTTCAGTCCACAGACCTCATGGACAAGCCTACTCATCCGCGGAAATCAAATAAATATAAAACAAATATAATATAATAATTGTTTTTTTACAACATCATTGCTGATTGATTAATGCTCGGGCCAGCTTTAAAAAGAAACAACAAAGAAGGCCGAAAACGCACTTGGTTATAATCTTATAAAATGTTTCCGGCCCCACCCCCTTTAAAAAAAGAATCAAAGGTCTCAAATAAGAAAAGTACACATGACTAACCAGTTCACTCTTTAACCACGTTATTCCTTCCTCAACCTCCCGTTTTCGATCTACATAAGTTTTGTCCTCATTCCTTGTGCCACCTGCTTTATTTAAATTAGCAAGTGCTGGTCTTTTTAAGTCCTCTAACCACTTCATATAGGAAGGCCTTCTAGTCGCAAGATTTAATTTCTTTGCTACAAATTTTAACCTGGTCATTTCGCTCTCTCTATCTTCATGTATAACTTCAAGGAGATCAGATGATCCTGTGGAGACCTTTTTCACTTGTGTTCTAGGAATGTCAAAGTCTTTGGCAAATTCTTGTATTTTTATCTTGATCGGGGAAGTGACTTCCATGTTTTCAGAATCAGGCATTGTGACTCTTCTGCAGAGTGAGTTACTGTGGTTTGTCAATTCTGCAAAATTAAAAAAATTGCATTTTAATATCAATGAAACCTTTATTTTTAACATAGTTATTTTACAATTGCAGCTAGAGTATAAAAACAGGTAGGCGTCAAACTTAAATCTTGGTAAATCGTATTACGTTGTCAATGCCGTAATAATTCGTAGAAATGTTGTCGAATGCACTTTCGCACTGTGTCATACACATCTTTACGGCGTCGTAGTAGAGTCTTAACAAACCGCAAGAATTGAACTTTTTGGGGACAAATCACTACGATCGAGCGAGAATTTTGAACTTTTAAAAATCCTGCTCCACCGTAGCAAAAATCGTGAATGTGGGAATGGGGCAAAGCAGGCCGTATGCGGCACTGGTGGCGAATTTTCAGAAATTTACTTCACAGACAAATTCGTGACAATCAGCAGAACCTCGTAGCAACATCAACTACTCGTGATTCTTGATAATTTGTGAAATTTTGGACATGTTCATCCGTCAATATTGTAACATAGTAACATCGTAAAAGATGTTTTTTTTTTGTAGCTTTCAAGGCGAATTTTATTTTCATGAATTGTATTCGTGGAACTGAATTTCGTCCTGTGTTCTCCACGTATGAGGCCAGCGTTAGGCAATAGGCCTGTACGGTAGTCTAAATCTCTGGTTTGTCCTATGAGCGAATTAACTGTTTTCTTAGAAAGGTACCAGTAGTGCTGTATTTTAGGAACTGTTTACCGTGTCTGCTGGTTACTGTCAAACTTTTGACGTAATCTATTTATGAACATATACATAACTTTAATTAGAAAAGAATAACGAATAACAGAAGCATTTCACAAACGAATGGGAAAAAATGCAATGAGGGCCACAGAATAGTGGCATTTCCCTGATTTACTTAAGACGTTGAAGATCTACTTCTTTTTGCTGTCCATACAATGAGAATACTATGTTTTACGTCGGTTCTTTTGAAAACTAAACTTTTCTTTTCTTAATCAATGTTGATTTAATAATGTATTAGTATCGACTAAAACTTTTATTAACCAATCGATTAGAGATTGTAACAAGTTTGTAACAAGATTGTAACAAGATTGTAACAAGATTGTAACAAGTTCTAAGCTTGTTAACCGATCTGTTTTGGTTTTGTGACATGACCATAAATATCGACCTGTGTAACTTCATCCTTTAAATTATTTCGTTTTATGTTTTCGATTTTCAATTAATTATGCGCTTTGTCCGAACGAGCGTTTTGCAACATTGTACTTGATAGTATATGACATAGAAAGAAGGATTGGATCTCCAAAACCCAAAATTTGACGGTAGGTATAACAATGGCATGAGAACAAATTAATTATTGTTGTTATTTTTTTAAATATTGTTTTAAACAAAATGATAATTGAAAATTCTAATCATTAATACAATATAATATATCGTAGCAGTTAGTTGTTGCAGTTTCATAGTAAAATTTCATGAGACTTTCAACTGTCCGCAAAATGGACAAGTTTTTTTTAAAGAGATTTCTCTTTTTATATTATTAATTAGACCGAATTTATATTTGCATTTTGTTTACTATGGAAATGCCTCTTTTCGGCAAATAAAATGTAATTGAACATTGTACTACCGTATTTGACATTGTTAACCATTCTGTAGTCTTAAATTCATAGGCAAGCTACGCAATGTGCTTGATAAACGTTCCAGAAGTAGCACACGACGAATTCTAGTAGGCTCTATGGCTGGTATTCTCTAAAGCGGACTAACTTTAGTCCAAGACTCAATTCAGATTTAATCTAAGACTAACTGACTATGGTATTCTCAGAAGTTTCTAACGTTTGTCCAGTTATAAACCCTAGACTAAAGCATTCTAAATTTTGTCTGCCGAGGAAGCAGGTTTATGGATAGTCCAGGATCAACTAGTGTTGTTCTTGGGTTAGTCCTGGATTAACTTTTGAGAATACCAGCCTATGGTTTCAAAATTGGTTATAGTAGCCTATGAAAGATGAAATCGAATAAAATTTAAAATGGACTTACCTCTTTTAAAAATAAAGTTTGCGATTGAATGTTTAAAACGGAAACTGTCACATCTTTCAGACTTGCTGATGACATTAACAAATATTAGTTTAGTACGATCGTGACTTCACTATAAAGAAAAACAAAGAGATAAACTATATACCCTATTATTCCATAATTCTCTTGTTATAAGAGCATTATTGTACAAGTGACTATATGCAATACAAATTTGGATAACCAACCCTCAATAATACAGTATGCTGAGTAAAACCTGGTAATCCAGACGAATATTATAATGTAATTCGTCAGTACCACTGATTTTCAACGTTATCAACGAAATTATTTTTAATAATAAAAAGAAAAAAATATGATGTTAATTTTCGTAATGGCTGTTGGTTGTCGTAATCTTGAGTTCATTACGGTAGTTTCATAAACAACCACACACAAGGTCAAGAAACCGGTCCGATTGGTAAAATTTTTCCCGGACCACTTTTTTAAAGTCTGAGAGTACCAATTCTAAGCAACTAAGGTTTCATGATATCAAATCGCGTTTTCCCAAGACTCAAAATCCATGTCGTACCACTTAATATTCCTTCAGTGTTGCCTTTGCATGAGTGTAATGGATTGTCACTGCTCATAAAACTTCAGAAACCATCCTAAAAAGTTGTTTCAAAGATTGTGTGGTTGTGACGGAATATTATAATCATAACCTATATTTCTAGTATGCATTTCGACGACCTTCGCATCTCCCAAAAATTCTAAAACGTTGAATGGTTTACTCAGACCATGGACCTTCATTTAGACAAAACTCACAAACCATTTGCAAAAAGACAAACACCATGCCTGTATCAAGAAATATTATTGTATACGTTGTAAATCTTTTCTTGCATAAGTTCAAAGGCTCGTCACCATTTCATTGTGGACTGCTGATCTCGGGATCTTGATACCTAAAAAACTTAAACTTGTCATTCTCAAACCAAACAAACTTCAAAGTGTTAATCCTTCTGTTGATTTCCGAATCCTGAGACTTAAATATCTAAATTGGTCATCTTCAAACAAATTCATAAAACTAGTTTATCAAAAGCCTAACACTGGAGAATACCATATTCAATGTAAATCCTCTCTTTAAACCTAAGATAGTGTCTGTGATGATTGTCCAGCTCACCTTTTCTGTTAAACCTTCTGTTGATTCTCGAATCTACACGTAAACTGGTCATAAATAAGAAAAAAAAAATGTTTCTAACCGCTGCCTTATTCCGGAAACTGCCACTTTCATTAGACTAACACTCGTTTTTGGTGGCATTTGCCCAGCCCAGCTCACCTTTCTTGCTAAGCTTTTCGTTGAACTCCGAATTATGAAATCTAGGAGAATTTTAAAAATCCGAGACTAACACCCTGTTTTTATAGATGTCTATTTCCCAATGGTCAGCAGATTAATTCTGTAAGTCCAAGCTTCCGTAATTATTGAAGCGTTCCTCTAAATGATTTATTAATTCAAAATAAGCACCTGGTTACCAAGTAGGTTTCAATACAGAATTAAAGTAATTCCTCAAATTTATTCAATTTATAAAGAAAACGCACGCCAGGCTACCTGTTATGACGTGTGCCCAACAACAATTTCTTATTCACTCTTGTCAAAGCTACAATAAAATACATTTTTCGTTTGAAATTACCGTGACATGTTTTGATTCTTGTTATTGAAAATATAGTCACGCTTTAACAGCTAGCAAAAAGCTTTTGTAATCGATGCTAGGTAGAAAGGAATTAAAAGTGTTTCCGTAAACTAGGAAATGAATACATTTGGAATAACGTTCCATCTTTTAACTCTTCAATGTTTTACGTTTTTGAGAAGTTTTACCTTTTTATATTTTCTATGTAACTTTAACCTTTTCTATAAAAGTTTAACATTTTTACGAATTTTTTACATTTTTATGAAATAAAGTTTCCACTAATTTTGTTATGGCACTTATCTATAAAACTTCTAACTTTTCCATGAAAGTTTTACCTTTTCCTCGGAAGTTTGACCTTTTCAATGAAAGTTTTAACACCTCCAAAGTTTGATTTTTCCCTCAAAGTATTGATTCTTCCACCAGAATTTTACCTTTTCCATGAAACTAACTTTTTTCACGAACCACAATAGAAGACAGGTAACAGTTGGATAATAATGATGCAACGAGCTATCATACGTCACGGAAGCAATAGTTTGCTTTTTCCACTAATCTAAATAAATGCATGGACTAATAAAACTACCGTATAGGCCTAGGCCTATTATCTGGAGAGGGTCAAAATAATTCATTCATTTACGAAGAACCCGCGTAAGAAGTCGGCGTCCAAGTGTGTTTCCTTACGGTGCTAATATAAAACTTCTTCCAAATTCAAATCAATAATATTCATGAGGCATACTGTTAGTGTTCGCCAAAACCTGTAATATATCGTTGATCCGTTTTCCAATAATTAAAGCGTATTCTATAACGCTTTGACACGCAATGCGTGCATGCGCATGATTAGAATGCTGTGCCTAGCAACACCAACAGCAGGAAAATTTCAGTAAAAAGTTACCGCTATCACTGCTCTCACAAAAACGTCCTACCAGATGATTCAGGACGTCTGCCGAAAACGAGTGACGTCGGATGTTTTGGTTTAGTAACGTACAGCAAACATAAAAATGTGCTTGATTAAAAGATAATGATGGATAAAGAGTCTTCTCTCCCCTCTTCTGCAAAAGTGCATTATGACAAGCAATGTAACAACTTATTGAACATAGGCTATACACACAATACACTAACCGTGACGTTAACGGGTTTCTGGTTCATGTGTTCGGAACAGAAGGGAATCGAAAACTATATCCAAATACCTTTGATATTGATCGGCGGTGATACGTTAGATATTTAGACGTCTGCCTTTTTCACCTGTTTGATCAAGCTTGCATGTTGTTTTATTTATTTATTATTTTATTTATGTATCATTTGGTCACGCATCAGGTCTGGCAGTCGTTTGATTCAATTAATTATTGTTTATTTTTTTTAAATTATTTATAACGACATACCCTTTAATTGCTTATTTATTTTTTGTTGGTTTAACAGCCGATTACACATTGGAATACATTATAAAATCAAGAGTCAACTGATTGATTTCAGGTCAGAAAGTACTCCAACAAACAAGATGATGATGATTTAATAAAAGTCGAAACGTTGAGAAATCGTGGCCTCGCTTTCCTTATTTGGAGTTATTGTATGTTACATGCCATTTTGTTTTAAATTGGTTATTTCATCATTAAGAGTATGATGCCAGGTCAATCTTTAAGGTCATGTTGTATTAGCTTACGCGCACGTCATTATGCGCACGAACGTGCGCGTTACTTTTTTAAAACGCTCATAATACTCCGAGAAACGAAATACCCATCGTGATTTGGTGCAATATTTCATCATTAGTAATGCCATCATCAGAAATCAGTTATTTATAAACGGTTTGTTTTTAAGGATTTCTCAATGTCTCTGTGACATCCAGATTTCCGTAGATGACAACTAATCTCCAAATAGTATCAACACACAGTGGCGTGTATACTCGCTTCATTAGCTGGGGTAATATCGAACTGTGGCTAGATCAGATATCCGATCAATAGCCTCATAATCCAATTCAATTTTTATTCATCAATACAAAATTTCAATTCAACAATAAAATCTCGATGTGAATGCTCAAGAAGGGCGCGATAAAGAAAATGGTTGGCTTTAACTTGTTTTCTCGACCAAGAACTATCCACTTTAAAATCAGCTAAAACCAGTCGATATGATAATATAGGAAGTTACATACTTGGTGGCCAAAATTGGCAAATCAATCAGGTTGAAGATATACGCGCTCTTTTACAATATCAATGATTATCAATGCATGTTAAATTGTAAATCTAAAAATACAGGCATATCACTGATTATCAATGCATGTTAAATTGTAAATCTAAACATCCAGGCATATCAATGATTATCAGTGCATGTTAAATTGTAAATCTAATATTAAATTGTAAATCTAAGCATCCAGACATAAATTATGGTAATTCATGTAGATGGCTGATCCGGTCAAAGTTCGATATGAACCCATCTTATGAGCATCGTTTGCATACTGGTATGCAAGCCTCGATTTTTGTTTTGTTTCGACTAGTCCACTGGGCAAGTTGACTACATTTCTCTAGCCCACAAGCAATTCAAATAGTCCATATCTGTGGCAACTTAATCTACAATGTTTAAATGTGACTGCTTGGCACTTGTACTCACTAGCCAACTTGGCTAGTAAAATGAAAATTCACTAGCCCGGTGCAGTTTTCACTAGCCATTGTATGCTGGGCTAGTAAAAAAATCGAGCCCTGTAAATGCTTTCTATCTACGAAAAGTGAATAACGTGAACATTGAGTTGAAATCCTTATAATGAACAAACCATTCACATTGGAAGTACAGCGTTGGCTAATGTGAGGTTCGTATTGAAACATTACCGATGATATGATATGATATTTATATAATCATAGTTTAATATAAAGTTCACAAGTCCTCTGATGTGATTTACAGATTTAATTAGTTGAGGGTAATAAATTATTTTAATTGCTGTTGTTATAGCCACTTTACTCATAGAATAATAGACTATTATAAAATGCAGTAGTGGTGGAATTAGAGTTTCTACTTTAGGGGTTGCACGTGAGCATGAGTAAAGAAATAAGCCATTATTCGGCAGACAGAATTAGACAGTCATGGTTGGTTATCAAGGTGACATTTTATCGGTTTATCGGTGTAAAAATAAGATAAAATAAGTTGGTTTGAACTGTTTTACGTCTTTATAGAAAGTAGTAAGTATATTTTTGCTGACGTTATAGGCGGCGCTTTAAAGGGGTTGCCACGGCAGTTCCCGAAACACGGATCTACTTAGTCTTGGTTCAAGACGGTGATTCGGTTTAATTCGTGAAACACGATTAAAAGGCACCCATTGCGTTCCATAGAAGGTGGATCGTCATACCTTTCTGATGTTTAAATTGACGACAAACCTCACACCACTAAAACTTTATCATCCGTTGGTGGCGCACTTCATTAAAACTTACAATAAATATAATATACAGACTTGGAGCAAGTCTAGGATCTACTCTACAGTTGTAAGACTTTCCTGACAAGGAGCGAAATTAGCACATTTAAAATAAAAGAAGGGGAACATATTGACTACATAATTGAAATTGCTGTATTTTCTTTTCAATTACTTCACATATTTTAGCCCCCAGAACGTCCAGATCAATCGCCGATTCGAATTCACATACTGTACCATAAAAGTGCAATATTAACTTTTTTTTCAGATTTTGACGTAGCTGTATTGGATTAAATTGAGCATAGAAATCAGTATAGTTAAGTTAAGTGTTTCCCTCTATTCTTGCACAAGATAATGCTTTAACAAGTCGATACGACAATAAGACGCGGAAAGCTGCGCACAGTAGATAAAGAAAGTTAATCCTTAATACATTTGTACATGCGTTCAAGCATTAGACTAATATCATTATTTAGTGTAAAATACAGTTGCATTTAAAGTGATTAGGCCTAAGCTAGCAGCAGTAGTCGATCAGTGTCACCAACTCTTCTTGCACTAGCCAACAAGGATAGTATTCGCTATTCTCCGGCCGCCTAATATTGAAGTGCAGCTACTGATCTAAAACTATACATGCAAGATCAGCGACCATATGAAGCGATTTTGGGTCGAGCTTACTTTTATATTGACATCACCTGCTATGCAAATCTCGCAGACTACGCCTGAGGCGAAAGTCGCAGAGCGTAGTAGTGAGGCGTTATTCTCAATTTGCATAATCCTAGAATTAAAAATAATATACTATATACAGTTTTAACAGCAAAGTAAGCATTTACAAGTGTATTTATAATGATATTCTATTTTAATTTTAATGTTAATGTATTACCAGTTGATAATTAATTGTTTCACATCTCGTAGATATTTAAAGTGAAATGCTGGTTATTAGAAATTGTAGGCCTATATGAAAAAAAAAAAACAAAACGCAAAAAGTCACAAACGTGTGTGCCAAGACCGACAGACAGACAGACAGACAGACATTTTTGAAAAGCTGTTTATAGAGACGCTTTCCGCATCTAAAAATCAAGCAAAGTCACATCTTTATTTGAATCTTCACTTTTAAACCAGTGACACATGGTAACAAATACACAGTATGTCATATGCTCACAACATAAGGTAACATATGACACTTCAAACAAAACAATTAACACCTAAATACTGTAAACACATAAAAGAAAATAATTTAAATAAAAATGAAAATTGTGTAAAAACTGGTTTAAAATAACTTATAATAGTATTGAAAGTAATAGGATTGGATGAAAAGAAAACAAAAACCCGTCTAAGTACATTTTTTAATAAATTGATTTCTATGGATAAGCACTGTGTTATTTTTCAACATAACCAAGTTTATTTATAGGTTCATCAAAATAATTTTTTGGTTACCATCTTTAATAATAACATCGGATTTTTTAAAGAGAAAATTAAATAATCTACAGGGAGGGATCCGGGATCCTGTGATGCGGCGGGATGAACGTGTTCCCAGTTCAGATTTGACAAGAAAAAACAACAAAAACAAACCAATACATTTTTTGCCTTATTTTACAAATTTTTGAATATTCTCTGTTATAATTGTCTGAATTATTTTATCTATGTGTATAAATTTTACACGTAACACAAGAGGCGCAATTTTGACGAGGTGACACGCGCCCGATGTAGTGCAATCCGCCCCTGATACAACGTGCTTGTATAACCATTGATGGAGGGGGGGGGGGGCTAGCTGCACAGCTTATCTTCTAAATATAAATTCACGTAAGAGATATTTTTAGTAAATCGCGCGTAACTTCTAGATTCTTTACTCAATGGTATTTTATGTTGGGAGATACTTTGGTACTAATTTTTACCACCAACAATTACTTATTGACAATTAAAACGACTTTAGGGTGAATGGTTTTGCCCGAAATAGGGGTGTTTAGCAAATGGTTACAAACTCTCTCTCTGGTTGCCCATGTTGAAAAATACCCGTACGCAATAAAGCAATGATGGCAACAATCTCTGTCTACAATTGTTATCTGTAAATGCTATAATTAGGTACGCAAGTGGAAAACTACATTTTAAGTTCAAACAACCAAAAAAAGTTATAAAAATACGTAGAATACGCTAAATTTGTATTGATTAAATAAAATGATGGAATATTCCATTCCCTCTCCCTCTCTCACTCTCTCAGTAATAGAGGGCGCAATTTTCCAATTATGTATGGTGCAAAAAGCAGTACTAGGAAATTTGACTTTTTTCAGAAAATATTTTTAGAATCTGTGACTGCAGTGGATTTCTAAATGACACTATTAATTTAATGACTTATTCATTTATTTATTGATGTATCCCTTGGTGGTTATTTGTGGATCTGTGTTTATTTGGTCCCTATGGACAAACATAACAGGTACGATCGCTCAAATAAGAATACAATAACATGCAAAGTCTGGTTTACCGTATTTAAATAATTTATAGTTAACTAGTAAACATTATATACACTGACTAGAAGGAAAAATAATAATATTTATCATTGAAAGCTCGGATCACGGGACGAATGAGTTAAGAATAGTCTTTCCTGTTCTTATTATTTTTTGTTAGTATTAAAAATGAGTTAAGAATTATAGTCGTTCCCTTATTGTTTATTGTTATTTAGTATTAAAATATTGAATTACTTTAAAATTTAAAATCAGTACGTTATTACGTTATGGAATGATCATTGGACATTTCTGCACACGGTTGGCCCAAATAGGGGTGTTTTCAAATGTGGTACTCATTGTCTATGGTGGTCCATACAGGACGAGGTTCAAAATAAAGAATGTCGCGACGTTTACTGACTAGAGGGTGAGCAAGCGAAGCGAGCTCACCCTCTAGTAGGAAATAATTCATGTACAAAGGTTTTAAATAGAATGAACGTAGTTTCGTTCCAGTGAAGAATTGCAAGGATCTGCTATCAAAATAAATTGATATGTTTCCGTAAGTCTATATTATAATCGTTATATTACCGTTATAAGCACGTTCCTAAATCTTATAATCTTATGTATTACTTTATTATGATATATTGCGCCCACTAGTGTCCTTAATAACCTAAAAATAGTCTTGACGATCCTCTGCATCGAAATAATCTTACTTGGAAGGCGAATAGCCTCGGTACTTTCAACAACCGACAATGATACAGACGATCGTAGCATATTATATATATAATTTATTTGTTTTGTTTTTTTCAACAGAGCATTTAGGTCGATGGATGCTTCGAAATTGGAGGAGGGCTATTTAAAAAAAAAACCATGGGGTGTTCGTAAAATTATCACGTTTAAAGAATGGCTCATTCAATTTAACTGTTGAATTTCCTTGTTTAAACTGGGCACTTTTCGGGCTTATGGTATTTGTAAAATGCTACACTATAAAGGCGAAATGATTAAAAAAAAATTAACGTTTTGTCTATTCTTGTCTTCTCCACCCTATTTTCGTATAGGTCTATAACTTATTATTTACTCCCTTTCTGCCCTTATCTCTGATATGAAACTTGTAAGCAAAATGGAAATAGGCTACGTTAATTCCATTTTCTATAGGCCTTTGTTGTATGTATCTTTTTGGGTTGTGAATAATTGCCCTCGATGGTATTATTATAGCGAAAAAAAATTGAAATTGAAATTGAAATGATTGAATTGATATGATAATAATTAATGATTTACGTATTTTAAATTAAATTGATTTTGTTTTATGCGTGTAAACGAACAAAAAACGCATAGTTTAAGTGTGTTCACACACCCACCACTAATCGTCACGCTAATTGATTAATGTATCAAACCTCTTCGTCATTCCTTTAGATAACCATCAATGCCATGATCAGTTGAGATAATTAGTTTATGCAACGTTACTCGCGAGTGATTTGAAAAAAAATAAATCAGAAAATGTTTTTATTCCAAATCAGTCGGGTGCTTATTATCAACAACTTACGGGAGCAGTTCATTAATATCTATGATTATACCGGACCATCTAACACTGAAACATTTCTTATATTCTATTCCCTAGTTGGTGGAAGGGTCCCCCGTTGGGGAAGATTGATCATTCTTGTCGGGAAAAAGCATAAAAAAATATTCTATAATTGACCCTAAAAATATAAAATTATAGATGAGGTAAAACAGGCTACAAGGACACGAAAGATGGGAAATAACGATTTTTTTGCTTGTTAAAAAAAAACCGGTAACCACGCCCACCCGGACCTTGAAGAGGGCCTCCTTTCGCTGGATCATGGATTAGCCCCCTGGTTGGTCCACTTTTGGGGACCATGGCCCCACCCCTCCCCCGGTTGGGGAAATTCTGGCACTACCACTGCAAAAGCCGTGAATAAGACAGGATTTTCGCCTGTCGTCACTCTGATAGGCAATTTTCTTCCATCACAGTGGAGTACTCTGAGAGGGTGCTTATGGTGCTCGAGCACCCACTTCAAAAGTGTGGCAGAGCCAAGCCAAATGAGACATAAGTCGCAAATGCTAGTTTTCCACAATAGGCAAAAATTTAAAAATGGTCAATTTTTTTCAAATTGTGTTTTATTTAAAAAATATACAGTCATACATGCAACAATCATACTAGCTTAACAATTTTCAGACATATGATCAAAAAAATGTTTTAAAAATGCAATTTAAAATGACCTTGCTTAGTCAATGTATACAGATAAACAATTTTCAAATTCAGTTTTCTTAAAACTTGCATTTTAAATGTTCAAACTTCGATTGTTCAGAACTTTACAAGGAAACATCGTATGAAACTGATTTTTTTTGCATGTTTTTGCAAGGTAATAATCTGTAGTTTTACAATCCATACAAAACTCAATTTTCAATTTTCCGACTTATGTCTCATTTGGCTTGGCTCTGCCACAAGTAGAAATCAATAAAATTACTAGGCCTATAAATATAAAATTAGTGGCCTCAAGAACCCACGTAAGAGTAAATGAGCACACTTTCTGAGAAAAAGTACTATATAAATCACTGCATCATAACAAACGTAAGATAGGAATTTTGTTTTTCTTTGCTTTTCAAAGTTCAGTCAAGGCTGAACATCCCGCTTTCCCGATTCCGCCGCTGCGTCGAAACAGGGCTCCCAAGTCTCCAGGATTAGCCTGGAGTCTCCAGGAATTTTGCGTCATCTCCTGGACTCCAGGAAATACGCAGTTTTCTCCAGGAATTTTAAGTTTCATGATTATCTCCACGATATTTGATAAATTAGCAATATACAAACAAAAAATATGTAGTATTTTTAATTTATTTGGGCACTAATATAAGGTTTTTTGTCAATAATTGCACAAACTATAATAGTAAACACCTTTTTATTTGTAATAATCAAAGCACTGTTGTTGATAATTCAATTTTAGATGTCCATATTGTACCCCAAAACAGTTACGAATGCTGGCCGAGAAAATCTCCAGAATTTCTGGACTTAGGAGCTCTGTTTAACTTCCTCCCCCCACTGAATTTAAGGTATTTAAGCCTTACCAAGGAACAGTACTGTTCCCATGGCCTCACAGTCACTTTTTTATATGGAAACAACATTCTAAAATTGTTCTCACATCAGCCTAAACCAAATAGCCGGCGCATGCGTTCAACAACTGTCATGTCCTAGGCCAGTACTGTATTGCAGATTCCTGACTTCGCAAATGCAATCCATATTTACCAATGTTTTTTTTAAGCTGAAGCCCAATCGAGTATGCTAGCCTTAAATCCGTCAAATACCACCTACCTATACTGGAATTATATAAATAACTCAAAATTTATCAATTGGAAAATGTATTCACACCCCTATTAATGATGGTTGTAAAGATATAGAAAGTGACAATAGATATTGGTAAAAATATGCGACAAACTTTTTACTGTTAATGCAGACTAATGGAAAACGTCATAATAATGTTGGTGTAAAAGATGTGCCTCAATAAAAATAAGATCGTTATCATAATCCGACCTACAGATAACCATCAGCTACACAAACTGTAAACAGACTACGTGGATAATAAGTAAACTAGATTTGAATAGTTCAGTTATGATGCACCACATTTACCAGAAAGTGTACTGTATTCTAATGTGTGGATGAGCCCTGTGGTCCCATGGGGCCAACGGCTCAACGTCTCGGATGTGCCAGATTTCAACCTCCCAGTCTTCCCACAAGGAGCGTGTGCAATGTACTTGACACCAAGCACCAATTTCCTTGCAATATTTAATGAAAATAATAACATCGCAATAAAATTAAAATAAGGAAAAGACATGAGGCTTGAATCCTGGTCTGTCACAATTTCAAACATAAACCAAATCATATTCATCTATGAAAAAAAAATCAAATTAAGGAATTTCGTTTTTAGTTTTTACCTAATAGTGAGGTTTCGCAGATTTACGAAATACGAATACGAAAACGGATACGTCATACTTTCTTGTAACATTTGAATAGAACACCTTAAATATCTGTCACAGTTGGTCAGTATTTTACGACGATCATCAACAATTCATAGGTAGAAAATTTGATATATTTTTGAACATATTTAGGAACTTTCAAAAATTGGAGTGTGACGTATCCGTTTTCGTTTTCGTATTTCGTAAGTTTGCGAAAGCTCACTATTATTAATAAGGTGACTTATGTTTGATTTTTATTTCTTTTTTTTTCTTTTTATTTCTTTTTTTTTCTTTTTATTTCTTTTTTTTTTGGTTGACAGGATGCGAACATGTTGCCAGCAACATATGTTGAGGTAGACTTTAGGCCAGTAACAAGTAGAAAATGTCATAGGATCCGAAACAGAGAGAAGTTGATTGCCCCAATAGCTGAAATGAGTGGAGGGGCTAAGGATATAATTATTAGTAAGTAGCAGCATAGTAGTAATAGTGAGGTTTCGCAAATTTACGAAATACGAATACGAAAACGGATATGTCATAAATTCTTGTAACATTTGAATATCTGTCTCAGTTGGTCAGTATTTTACAACGATCATCAACAATTCATAGGTTGAAAATTTGATATATTTTTGAACACATTTAGGAACTTTCTAAAATTGGAGTGTGATAAACTAAAACTGGCTAAAAAAGCACGCAAAACACGGCAAACGTTTTTTTTTTGCTCGTCAGACTGGAAACCGGGGTCACGCCCACCTAAAAATTATACTCTGCAAAACTCATCGGGGGACCTGTGCGCCCCTGTCGGTGGCATTGCCCTGCTGTCGGGGAAATCCTGGCGCCGCTACTGCAATCAGTATCAGGCAGGTGAGGATCCAGTGGAGCTAGAAAGAGGAGCCCAATGCTTTTGGATAAGCACATGTATGGGTTTGTAAAAAGAAAATGATGCCGGCATGGATTCCCCCGTCTAGGACCTGAGACCATTTTTCTCTACCCGTTCTCTGTGGTGCACTTAGCGGCAAATAAAATGTATAAAAATATATTTTTTGGTGAAAAATTAAGGCCCAGTTTGGGTGACCCCACGGGAAGACTTCTGGTGTGTGAAACACAACCAGGGTGGGCTGGACTCAAGTTGGGTGGGGGTGTTTCTCATGTGCCATATGGTCGTCCGGGAATCCCCATCCCGCAACGGCATTGGACATCCGGCCTTTTACACGTAGTCTAAAATCAGGCATCTTGTAACTATAAATCGTCATCGCATTTATTCACAATCAAGATGTATATTGACAAATATGTAGTATGAAATTGTATTTATAGAATGGGAGATTATGTGAGAAACTAGGAGAAATAAAATTGCCTGGGAGCCAAGTTGAAAAAACAGCAGTCTCTCGGCCAAAACAGGAGTGTGGGCATGTATGGAACATCTAACTTAATGTATGACACAAAAAGATAAACTATGCATAGTTAAATATAATAAAGCTATGGAATATACAGTGATTGCTTGCTAGAGGATTTCAACCAGACATTTTATTTACTTTTTAGGTGATGCCGAGTTACACAGCAAACATTACCACATAGTATGGGCAGATTTAAGGAATTTAGAAGAATTTGAAGAAAAATTAAATGCTTGCGCAATAGATAAAAGGTGAGTTATTTGGTAGAGTATTCTAAAGTGGATTTCGCTAAATCCTTGTTGATAGGGCTAGAAATAACTCATGCTGTTACTATTCCCTTTACTAGCAAACCTGACCTAGCAATAGAAGAGTCGGGTTGCTATACCAGGTTTTGCCAGGGTCTTATCTTAATCAAATTAAGCATCAAAGAAGAAAACCTCTACTTAAGAGTCATTATCACAGCAGGCAATGGTAAGTGTCAACAAATTACCAGTTAACTGTTTAAAAACCACATACTAGACATTTTTAATTTATGTTGTTAATAAACAAAGGAATTATTATTATCTTAGTTGTAATTATGAATAAAAATATTATACATGATTTTTAATTTTTAAAACCAATGACTTATCTCACAAGTTACAATATAGTTTTTTTTGTTTAATTGTGTCAGTGCATGGTCAGTGCATGGTCAGTGCATGGTCAGTGCATGGTCAGTGCATGGTCAGTGCATGGTCAGTGCATGGTCAGTGTTGTTATAAACTATTCACTAATATAATACCTCCACTGTTAATCTTGTTACAAAATTCCCTCAATAAACAGAGATAAGTAGATATTGGCAAAACCTGGTTTCAAAATTGCAAAATTGGTTAAGGAAAAAGTATCTTCATGAATCCAAAGTAGCCAGCAAGGCCAGTAACAATATATGCCACTGGCCCTGATTAAAATCAAATTGCTCTGTTTTTTTCCTGTTGCCCTGGCAATTTATTTTTTGTCACTTAGGCCGTGTTTCCGCAGGAATTTCGGATTATCCGATAAAATATCATCCAATCAAATCAATAAAAAAAAATACAACTGCGCAAACTCGGTGTATACCATAATGCATTTTGAGTCCACTAACTTCCGGCGATTTTTTGGTGATTTCCCTTTTCCTGCCCCGCGGTGAAATCCCTCGCAAAAGCACGATCAAGGTTGGTCTAAGGTAAAAAATTATCACATTTAGGTCAATTAACGGATAACTATCGGATAATTCATATTACGTCAGAATAGGTTAAACACCCATTTCTGCAGCACTTTTATTGGATAATTTTTATCGGGATAGTTTATCAGATAATTTTTTCCTGCAGAAACACGGCAGTATATCCACATTATAGTAACTGATAAATAAAAAGTTTGTTTTAGAAAATAAATAAAACTGTTATGATACAGTACTAATTTTTAAAAAGAAGAGATTTTATTTTTGTGTAAAATTGGTTTAAAAAATGGAATTACATTTTACTCAAAGTGTATGAAACCTGACAATAATCTTCATCGTGGGGAGGCTATGCTTTTACAGAGTAATGTAAAAGGAGTATTAGGTTTGTTGGATTATGGTCGGCTTTTGTATGACCACTGAAAATTAATGTTAAATATCTTTTTTTTCCTTTAGCTTACCCACATTATTTCTTGCTGAGTGTGTTCTAGTATACATGCCGGCTGCCAAGTCAAAAGAATTATTGTCGTGGATTTCCAACAAATTTGACTCGGTGTTGTTTGTGAATTACGAGCAGGTTAATATGCAAGACCGATTCGGGCAAGTTATGATAAATAATCTTCGTAGTCGCAAGTGTGACCTCTGTGGAATTGAGCCGTGCACGAGTCTACAAACACAGGTATGCATATGATCACAAGGAGTATCGTAACTTAAACACAAGTATGACATCACCGTATCAATAATTTGTCATGACTTATAATTTCCGACATAAAATATAAATGAGTTTTGTGGTTAAGTTTTGGTCAACCTAGCCTAGTCTAGGCTAGGCATAGTTAGGCCTAAATTAGAGTCCTATGGGAAAACAGCCCTTTTTTCTTGTGCTATTTTTTTCTTCCTTTCATACCATACAAATTGTTTCAGACTACATTAATATGGCTGTTGTAAATGATGCTAGATCATTTAAATTCATCCTTATAAAAAAATTGTATTTCTTTTTATTTTTTTTATTTTGTGTCAGCAAGTATATTCGCCACTTACAGGATGAGAACCACGCCATGCTTTCTAAACCAAGTCCCATTTTGAGGCTTTGGGAGGGGCGTTGTTAAGTCATGGGAACCAACATAGCGTTCAGTCAGGTTCGAACCCAGGACCTTGAGATTGGAACCACCAAGCTACAGCACGAATAACACACTAGTAGATCCAGGCCTGTAATAATAAAATAAAAACATAGGAAGCACTGTTTAAAAAAATTGAAAATATGACATATTTCTTACAAAAAGTGTCATCCTTATGAGCAACCAATGTATAAAAAAATAAATACCCTGTCAAGCTAAGTTTTAAATTCCACTTCAGCCTTGATCTTGGTCTAAAAAATACATTCATTAGTTCCAGCACTCAAACCATAGAACTCATATGTACGACTACTTGTCTTTACCGCTCGACCACCGATTATTCTCATTATAAAAATCAGTTGCGTAACTGTCTCAAAATTTTTAAAAAGGAGCAAAAGTAATTTCTTATGTTGTGCATGTTTAGTGTGGCTCCAAGAGACCATTAAGCATCATATGTGCCAGAGCCAAGCCAAATGAAGCATAAGTCAGAAAATTAAAAATTTGAGTTGTCTCATTTACTTTGGCTCTGCCACATGATATCATTATTTGGCTGAACATTTACTCATATTTTCTAGACGTCAATACCCTTGCCTTCGTAGTATATGCTTACCGCTTCCAACTGTTTCTGATTGCTACTAACCCTTGTCCATTTCTACCTCCAGGGCAGTGCGAAAAAAATGTATGCTAGTTATTGATACAGCGCCCTCTGTCATCAATCGGCTCGCTGGTTAAAGACAACTGCAGTAAATACTCTTGTCTGTTTTATTCCAATAAATTTTAACCACCAAGCTACAGTACCACTCAAAATTTTGGGATTTTCCCCTCTTACTTCAAACCCATTATTATTCTGTATTATCTAAGGCCGTGTTATGACAGCTAAATGTAATACGATAAATTACCGCGATAAAAATAATCCGATAAAAGTAATACAGAAAAGGGTGTTTAACTTATTGTGACGTATTAAAATTATCCGATAATTATCCGATAATTATCCGATAATTGACCAAAATGTGATAATTTTTTACCTTTGACACGGGGTCATTGTTGATCTTGTTTTTGCATTTTTTTGCTTGATTTCACTGCAGTGCAACCGGAGTGCCATGCACGGGGAAAGGGAAATCACCAAAAAATTACCGGAAGTTAGTGGACTCACAATGCATTATGGTCTTCATTGAGTTTGCGCAGTTCCTTTTTTAAATTGATTCGATTGAATGATATTTTATCGGATAATCTGAAAATCCTGTGAAAACCTTTAACAAAATTTTTATTGACTGATAACTGAGCAGGCAAAACGTTTGAACCTTCAATGAAATTCAAACTAAAGGATTTGGCTAGGATCAAGATTTGAATGTAATTGGTGATATATAAGCAGATTCATGGTTTTTTGGGGTTTCTTGTTTACATATTTCAAAATTACTTTTATGTGTTAGGGTGGGCAAGATGTTGACCTATATTGATTACATGATGTCATTGCATCCATTTTGATTCATTTTTTTACACTGGATCATAATGCAGACACATACTACGAATAAAAATATCAAAAGTTTGTTTTTCGTCATTTTATAAAAAAGTAGACACAAATAAACGCTTGTTGGTAAAATCATGATAAAACAAGAATTTTTCATAAAAATATAGAGTGCGCATATTCTGGGCAATGCATTTGTCAAGGATGGTATAAAAACTAAATATGGCGAGTTTAGCAAACCAAGTACGTTAAAATAACAATTTATCATACCCTCGGTAGTACCGAGGGCAGGCCGTTTAACAACATTTTATTACTCCTGGTGGTAGTACCGGGGAAGGCAGTGAAAGGGTTAATCAAATAAGTAACATAGTTGTAGATTTAGAGGGGAAAGGTACAATACAGACAGTTTTTATGGAATTTGCATTGATTTTGATTTTAGGAAGAGCGATTCACATCTAATGGATGGGACAAGAGTAGTGCAATGGATATGCTTGACTTTTATAATCATTTACCAGATTTAGACAGAATTATACGTCTAGAGTTCCTTGATGAGACGGAACTCTTGGAGCAGCTCCTTACTCACTACTGCATCTGTACAGCTTATAAAGATACACATAATATAGGTAGGTAACACATTTTATTTTCTATTAATGCATTATTATCTTTACGCTTCATTCAGTTTTACGATTGTTTCTTGAGAACTGGCAGTTGGATGTGCGTGTGCTTGTTATAAATCTTCTGTAGTACCTCCACTGAAGAAGGAGGTTATCTTTTCATCCAATTTGGTGTGTGTGGGTGTGTCTGTGTTGATCTGTTCGCAACATAACTTTACTGTAATGTCCGGCACATTTTTGGGAATAACACCCGGCAGTAAAAGGGTTAATATTCCTTCAAAAGTGAGGATTTTGATTGCTAGGCCAAGGATTGCACTCTCCTAGTGCTTCTAGTTATGTTATATTATACTATTCTTTGCCAGTCTAAAACCAGGTCGAGGGTCCCCAAGTACTACTAATATCAATTAATTCTTTCTACCTTTCCCCTTGTGCTTCTCCCTTCTCAAAAAAGGTAATGCCTACCCTTTGAAAAAAATAACACCCTCTGACTAGGTAGATCTACCATGTTAAATTACTAGGAAGATCTACCTAGCACCATAGAGAACTACCTAGTAAGGTAGTATATAATTACCCCTGTCTGTTGATGTTATTAATGCCTTAAGGGTTTTTCTAAATACTGGCTATATTTTCCTATGTATACTTGTATAGCATTGCTGACTATCCTTGGTAGTATCTCTTGATATGGTAGTTTTTATAGGGTTAACACTGTTAACTACCTTTATCTACCTTGTCACTACCATTATCTACCATGTTAACAGAGTTATTTTTTTCAAAGGGTAAGGCTTGCTTAATAGCCATCATACAAACATAAATTTTACATGTGCATTTGTCAACAAATTCTTCAAAAACACACCTGTTATGTCAGCGTACAGAAAGACAAGCCAAGAAATGCAAAACACAGGTGTGTAGTGATTAACAAATTGGATTATCCACAGATTGTGTTTCGATGTGTTCAATTCTGCCCTACTGATATTTATTCTTCGGGATCTTTATTTCAAAACACATAAAATACAACTACAAAAAGGTATATCTATTGCAGTCAAAGATGCTGAATTACAGGTACAATTTTGTTATAGAACAAAGTAAAATATTAATGACATCATAAAAAAATTAGGTCCAGTTGAGCCCCGAAATGTACCAAACAGGCGAAAAAAATAAAATGCATGCTAAATACGGAAAATAACGTTTTTTGGGGGGTTGACCTCCCTGTCGGGGGCATTGCCCTGCTTTCGCTATTGTATGAGAGTCATAATAATATTTTTTTTTGTCTTAGGGTTTTCAAGTATCAATCTGAAGAGCTGAAATCAACTTATTTTGGTCTAGTGCTTTCAAAGGTAAGGCTGTCATTTAAAAAAAGGCGTCTAAAACAATAGGGGTCTTTGTGTTTGGCAGTCGGAGTGTTGAGGGAGCATCTTAGTTATTTTTTGTTTAGAATGTTGGATTTAATGTGATGTGATATATATGCCCATTGGAAAAAATGTTAACATAGTAGATAATGGTAGTGACATGGTAGATAAAGGTAGTTAACAGTGGAAGCAGTTGGCGCAGCAGTGGCGTTTCGGGCTTCCAATCACGAGGTCGGTGGTTCGAGACTCACTCAGTCAGC
>JAOTQE010114000.1:0-13025 GCA_025631205.1 Nesometra sesokonis
AAAAACGACTAGTTTCTAGTTACCAAAAAATAACTAGATAATCTGGTTATTTTTTTGACCAGACCGTTTTAAGAGTGTATAGCTACGAAGTGCTGTATTACAAATACCAAAATCTTGTAACTGAATACTTCTATAGATGTTATGTAGACCCTATTAGTTCAGTGGGTAGAGCATCATTTAATCAGAAAATCAAGATTCTGAGTGCCATGTCGTTGGTGATAATTTATACTTTTGTACCTCTAGTACAGAGAAAAATCAAAACAAATCACTAGGCGATTGATATCGCCGGAGTCTTGGCGCATGCTTAATGAACTAGAGGACGGGTATATAGACCTACTGTAAGGTTGATGGGATACTATGAGCAATTAGAGTACTATACTGTGAAAATATGGCCTTTCTCATTACCCAATCAGATTACGAGTTCTTAGATTGATCATTGTTCTTATATATTTAATGTGGACTTTTCAAAATTTATATCTATTACTACAGCTTGCTCGGCTGGTGAGTTCCAGTGTTTGAATCACCAATGTATTACCGGTTCCTGGGTATGTGACTCAGAACCAGACTGCGAAGACGGTAGCGATGAACATGACTGTAATTGTAAGTCAGTTTATAGTAATACCCGATACATTACATTGTGGTACATAACAAAACAGAACAGATACTTGCATTTCGGCACATAGTAGACTATATGCTGCAATACAACTAACAGTGCAGTACAGCACAGTAACGTACAGTATTCTATACAGGTCTTTGCAGTACATTCAGTAGTCCAGTTTGTTTATCATTTGTTTTGCCTTTATATGTTTTTAAGAGATTTAAAAAAAAAAATTATTATTGCCTACTGTCAAGGTTTGTGCTTGGATTACGAGACTGGATGTCTCAGAAGATGTTTCAATGAAGAAAGAAAGGACAGAATGTATCATTGTAGACACAATTTTTTTTTATAACATTACCTTCCATAAATTAACACATTCAATAACCCTAGTAACACAATATAATAATAAAAATCAAGTTTTAAAATCATTTTCCTGCAAACATTTTTTATTACAGCTGATATACGCAATGGTATTTTCATTGTTTTTGTACCAAAATCAAGTCTTTAACATAATATAACTCAATCTGTGGATCATTTTTTGAATGGCAACCATTTTGATATTATTGCCGAATCCCTGCCCACATAAATCAAACTAAAATCCGTGTGGATAAGGACAACTCTCTACTGTTTGTTCACGCATAGCATGAACCTTCCACTTTAATGCGGTTCAACTGTTTAGCTGGCCTTTTTGTATGTGGTCACTCATGCATAGCATCTTTAAACATCATGTAAATCATCATCTATTGACCCCAAATCAAACATCGGGCTCAGAGAATCGATGCGTTTATATTCCCAGACTATACCTACCAACTATCAGGCAGATCCATCATAACGGAGAAGTAGCGATTAAGGTTTGTCCACAACAATAAGAAAGTTAGTGGCCACTTGACTCCGTTCATGTGGTCAGTCCTTCCAAAGGTGTTATTTTTCTGGTGTCCATTCAAAACATATTTTAAGAAACATAGTACAACAAAAATGAATCAACAATATTCCAAATTCCTTTCTCAGTTTAAAACTTTTTAAAAATCTCTAAATCATGTATTTTTTGTCTTGTCTAATTTACAGGGTATTCATACTATGCCGGTAACTGTGGTGCCTCTGAGTTTGCTTGTGACAACGGTGTTCAATGTATCTTTGAAAGTTGGGAGTGCGATGGTGAACCCGACTGCTGGGATAACTCAGACGAATTAAATTGTGGCGGTAAGTTACTTTATACTACTCAATAATTAAGATTATTATTCAATTATGTAGTCATTATCTTACATTATTCTATACAACATAGTTTCACATCCATCGTAATTGATATGTATAGAAAACCATGTTGAATGATCTTCGATGACATTTTAAGAAAATGTTTAGGATAGTTTCTAGTTGAACAGAAAACATCAGATCGAAAAAAAAGAGTGTGGAGGTTGAAATTTGTAAAATTTAAACCTCTAGGTACTTGGAAATTAAATCGAAAATGAAGAAGTTTTGCATTTAATTGTCTTTCTAAAACTTCACATTTTAACGAAATAGAAACATTGACCACTCAAAAAATATTGATACAGTGCTAGTGGCCAACGTACATGCCGTACCAGTTTAGCTGACACAAGGTGGGGACCTGTTCTTTAAAAACTTAAGAATCTTTCTGTTCACAGGCTTCTACCTTTATATTTCAATAGCATTAATAAATGTTCTTGCCACAACCTTCTACTGTTATCTAAAATTACGAAGAAGAAAATCGGATGTACGGTAATACCTTGCAATCTATACTAGGCCTATGGTATATAGGCCAACGCAACAGATAAAGTTTTCCTGCATGCCACGCTTTTGATCAGAAACAACCCAAACTCGGCCATAATGTCCTTTGACCAAATATATGATGCGATTCTTTTTTAAAAGGGCATGGACTACGTCACAATGAACAAAAACTGTACTGCTGCAGTAAATTTATAAGACGTTTTAATTTCACTGCATTGCATGTACGTGAAGTGTGGCACAGTTGATATTATAGTGATTTTCAATCCTGCATATCATAGTTCAGATCACGTTGGTTGTTCTTTTTCCCCAATATTTCATTATTGCCACACTATTTGTACTATGAATAACAGTATACCATTTTGATTTTATTGGGAAAATTTACAACGGGGAGTTATGATGTGGGCGAAGTTATAGTAATTATTAGTCATAGTCTATTCCTTACTATTAATTTTACTGTTACTGCTAATATTACTTATATTTATTTAGATTGCAATGGTTTCACATGTGTAAGTGATGGAATTTGTCTGCCTCGGGGCTGGAAATGTGACAAGATTATCGACTGCGATGACGAGTCTGATGAAAATGATTGTAACGGCGAATACTGTAAGTATATCTTTGAAATTCATTGGAAGACATTATACTGTGCGCTGAACTGTGGATTGTCCCAATTCAAACAATGATGATTAATCTTCTCTTGGTGAAAAGGGAGACTTCTTCTTTGTCCTTCATTGGGGTTATAGCCTCTCTACTCGAGTTTTAGAGTAGGACTACTTTATTTTATTGTAATATTTATGTTACACTTATGAGTTATATTGTGAAACTATTTAATTTTAATAACAGGAAAATGTATAAAATTATAAATTTGAAAATACATTTATTAATATGTACAGTAGTAACTCAGTAGCAAATTCATTTTTTCAATATTATTATTATTTTATTATTACTGATATCATTTATATTTTAATTATTGTTCTTATAATTATTCAAGGAAGGCATGCTAAAGGCATCTGTTTACTTTTGCCTGTTTTGCCTACCTTTTTTATTTACATTTTCAATCCCCTTACAACATAAAAAATAATGTATTAATCTTCGATATTTAATTCTTTTAAGTAGGCCTATAAAATGTAATACGTTTCTTTTAAATCACTATATTTATGAACGGTATTGATTTTGTTTACTGAAACAGAAAGAGAAAGCCATATTGTATCCTCACAGTTTTCTACATAAATGTGTCTTGAAATTAATTTTAAACAATTCAAGAGAAAACAAAAGGAGGAAGTTTATTCCAGAAAACGAGGCAATGAAAGTGAATATACAATGAAGTGACGTTAGTTAGTTTATTGGTTGATTTGTTTTCAGGTTCAGGTTCAGCTTCAGGTGGGTAAAGCCGACCTCCAAAAAACTCCAAAAGTAGGAGTATGCTAGGAGGGGTGGTTGTAGTAAGTAGAGTGATAGGAAAGGTTCACCCCTTAGTATAAGGCACTCGGCATAAATTTGATTGTTCATTGCTTTTGTTAAAAAAAATCGTGTGTTTTAACTGTTTTTGGTTGAATAATATAATAGGCCTATATTATGTGAACGTTGATAGTATATTTCCTGAATTAGACTATCTTCTGACAACACACATGGGCCTACCAACTTAACTGATAATGGGTTTGAATAAAGTGATCGTGTCAAAAAACATATAAGTACATTCGTTGTTCTTTGATTTGATTGTCTTAAAATATTCTACATTGTAATGTTATTTTATTTCTATTTTTAAAGATATATATTCGTCATCAGGATCCTCTTCGTCTGAGTATGATGATTACGATGATGAATCAGAACCAGATTCAGGTGGCTCCTCTGAAGATGACTCATCGCCACCTGAACCAGACAATTCAGGTGGCTCCTCGGATAATGGGCCATTGCCACCAGACCCTGACAACACTTCTGAGGAAGAATCTGCAATTGAACCTGGTAATTCCTCTGACGATGAATCACCCGATGGTTCTTCTGACGACACATCGACGACTGAATCAAGTGCTCCTCCTAACGAGTCAGGTGGTTCCTCTGATGGCCAGTCGTCGCCTGAGCCTGATGGTTCTTCTGACGATCAGTCGTCACCTGAGCCTAATGGTTCTTCTGACGATGAGTCGGCAACTGAACCAGGTGACGCATCTGAAGATGAGTCTACAACCGAGTCTTATGACCCATCTGAAGATGAGTCTGCAACTGAATTAAGTGAGCTATCTGGAGATGATTTTACCACTGAGTTAGATGAATTCTCTGAAGATGAGTCTACAACTGAGTCAGATGACTCGTCTCAAGATGAGTTTACCACTGAGTCATATGAACCCTCTGAAGATGAGTCTACAACCGAGTCTTATGACCCATCTGAAGATGAGTCTGCAACTGAATTAAGTGAGCTATCTGGAGATGATTTTACCACTGAGTTAGATGAATTCTCTGAAGATGAGTCTACAACTGAGTCAGATGACTCGTCTCAAGATGAGTTTACCACTGAGTCATATGAACCCTCTGAAGACGAGTCTACAAATGAGTCAGATGACCCATCTGAAGATGACTTTACCACTGAGTCGGATGAACCTTCTGAAGACGAGTCTACAACTCAGCTAAGTGGCCCAACTGAAGATGAGTTTACGACTGAATCAGATGATGTAAGTGAGTCAGGTGACCCCTCAGAATACGAGTCTACAACCGAGTCAGGTGAACCCTCTGAAGACGCGTCTGCTTCGTTAATAAGACGCAGGAGGTTTGCAAACTATAGCTATGTTTTAAATGGAAGTATTGAATATTCTTCACTTGACTATAATGAAACTAGCGAAGGGTCGGGTGATTGGAGTTTCGGAGGTCTGGGATCTCTCTTTGGATCGTTATCAAGTAAGCACATTAACTTTTAAAAAGTGAGTTTTATACACCTTCTCCCTCGATAATGTTGGTGACCTTTCTAAAAGGCAGCACATTAACGTCTATTTATGTGACGGTCCTCTTGAGTTTATATGGTAAATTATAAGAACCGGACTTGTTCACGCCCCACAGTCCATCAGTATAATATTTTCCTTAGCTTCCAATATGTTTAATCATTGTTGTTGTTCGTTGCTCATCATCAGCCTTATCCTCAAAATACGGTTAAATTATTATTATTTGTACTCATTCCTTACAAAGAAGAATCTTATTTATTTCACATTACATTTGATGTTTTTTCAGAATTGTTATAATTTTGTATAAAGCAAAACAATATATTTTTGTATAAGATGGTAAACTGTTTGGTTCTAGTAAAAAAATGACTATGTAGCAAAATCAATCAATCAATCAATCAATCAACTTTTATTTCGGAATCATGTGTCCATACAATAACAAAACAAACAAAAAAGAAAACAATATTACAGTTTACAAATAATATGAATAATAAAAAAAAATGAAATGCCAGTCGGCCAACCCATTAGTTGACCGGTCGGTTGGGAAAAATACATTAGAATATCCGTTCGTGCTATTTATAATGTTCTTCTAATGTGTTACAGAATGTTTGCCTGAGTTTACTTGTTCATCTGGTGAATGCGTTGACGCTTGGAAGGAATGTAACAACTTCCCTGATTGCGCTGATGGTAGTGATGAGTATCTGTGTGGAAGTATTGCAAGCAGTAAGTGATATTTGAAGTTATATATGGTGGTGTGGAGACGTCTTCCGCGGGCCCTGTGTGCACACTTCTATCGATCGTGATTATTTAAAATAGCATATTCGCAAAAATATCGATTCCGGGACTTCTTGATGAAATCACTGTTGGTGAGTTTGTATAGTGCCTTATGCTGGATAGTCCCAAGACGCTTCAACTGGATGTTGAACAGGTGGTACCTACGGGCTGAACGCATTTTTACTCCAAGTCCTTAAAAGGATTTGGAGTAAAAACCTTCAAAAAAATCTTCAAAAAAACCTATTAGTGGCGGTTTTCATCGCTGTTGGTTGGAATCTGAATAAAGTAAAATAAAATAAAATATATTGATCTATTTTACCTTTTATTTTACCTATTAATTAAAAACCTTGAGTGTATAATTTGCTCTGTTTTATTAGTGTGCGATCCGGGGGAAATAAAGTGTCATCGGGAGGATCGCTGCATTAGTGCACTTCTTGAGTGTGATGGGAAAGCTGATTGTATGTACTATTCTGATGAAACAGCTCCGTACTGCAGTGACAGCAACACTACAGGTACATTATTCTTAATGGTTGGAAAATATGATGTATAATTATTGTAATTTTCAAGTTCTTTATCAGCTCTTCAAAACATATATAAAATATAAAAAATACACATTTCTAATTGGGTGCTTCTTGTTACCTAATACTATTTATTTTCTATTATTACGATGGCAAACATTACCAATCGGCTAAACTGTAGTGGCATTAAAAAGTTGTTGGTATGTCTGTCAAACAGTATTTTAAACAGGTTTATGAGAGTAGCTGTAACGAAATTGGCTATAATTCAGGATTCTATTGATTGACACCATCAAGAAACTCTTTGCCACATCTGAAATCAAGAAGACTAAAAGAAAAACGGCATGTTAAATGTAGAGTGGCCGCCGATAAGACCGAGAGACGGACTACCCAGCTATCCAACGGAATGACCAACATAATCAAGGTTAAAACCCCCTCTTAAAAACCAACAACTTGTTTTAATGTGTCATGTTATTTTATTTTCTAACAGTTGTTTGCCCAGAAAACTATTTCATGTGTGAATGTGGTAAATGTATCCACGAGTACAATAAATGCAATTCCGTATACGATTGCTTTGATATGAGTGACGAAAAGGACTGTATAAAATCAGGTAAACCGAATTTATTTGCATTTATTTACATTACTTCGAATCGTAAATAAATAAAGAGTTGGAATGCTACCAAAGAACCCCCCTGAAAAATCCAAGAAGTAAACTGATTGCGTGTACTCCAATTTCGGAGTGGGCTATCCCCTTAGATCGATTGTTATCTTTTGACAGCTCTTGCCAATCCAACCACGCTTGTAATTTATGTTGCTGAAATTAATAAAATAAATAAGATGTATGCTGCAGCCCAAAATCAAAGCCCCTCAAATTTCTTAATCCACCACCTTATGCACTTTTAAATAAAAAAAATATATATACAGCAATTTCACTGGAAACGATGATGTATTTTGTGGCCAGGACATTCACAGAAATGGCCTATTAAAACGTAATTATTTGCATCATTTACACTGGGTCTTGTATCTGTAACAATTTCTGATTTGAGTATCTGTTGTAACTATCGGTAAATCTATAACATATGCTATGGAAATTTACTAAATGACACTGCCTTAAGTACATCTAATATTATACTGTAGTATTATACTGATCATATAGTGAATAATTATATAGTAATTTATATCTTGAAAACTATTGTACGAGCTGTGCCAACATTTTGCACGGGTCGAAGACGAGTAAGCTACAACATTTTGCCAGATTTGAGTACAATATTTTTGTCATATCCCCGAAAATAAACATACACTATTATAGCCTAATTATTATTAAGAATAGACCATAGGCTTGACCTACCCTAGGCAGGCTAACCTTAGGCGTAAACGGTTATAAAACAAATAATTTAGTTAGCAGCTTAGATAGCGTCAGGGGTGGATCCAGGATCCACCGAAAGTGGGGGGGGGGGGCACCATTCCGGGTGGGTGTGGTTGCTAAGATTTTCCTGACGAGCAAAAAAGGGGAATTTTCCCATTGGTGCTCTGGTACCGTATTTTAACCGTATTTTGGGATTTTTCTGGTAAATCTTTGACCCGGCGCACCTAATATAAGGGTGGGTCACAACTACGTTTTGACGATAATAGGGGTCCCCCTGAATCCACCCCTGAGCGTCTATCACAGTTGAAATTTAGCCAAGGAAACGTTGTCCGAAAATGAGGCACCCACGTTCAACGTAAAATTTACTTTGTAACAAATAGATTTGTTTAGGCCTACCTAAACATCCAAATATAATTCACTATCCCCTCCCCTGGGCCTATCCTAAATAAAACAAATCCATTTAAAACTTACACACGGTTACTATAAATTACAGAAAATGGAACTCTAAGGACATTTGAACCAGGATGGCATAAGAAATATTCCCACATTACAAGCGATGAATCTATCTACAATGAATTCATTGAATCATTCTACAAGAAGCGGGACTTCGATAGGGTTAAAGGTGAAGTTCCTCCGGATTGGTACGGCTTCATGTCTTTTAGTTCAACACCAGACTACAGTGACTTAGAAGACGTGCTGAAGCTGACCAAAGATGACATCGAACAACATGGTCACCAGGCTAATGATTTCATTCTTCAGTGTACGTTTGATCAGAATCAGTGTTCCATCAGGTAGGTTTGTTTGTTGTGCTTTCAAATTAAAACCTATTAACGTATTACAGAAAGAAACTGACAAATCGTGAACTTTGGAAGTAGGATGTAACAACCTAGTTACCTTGTTACTGACTATTGGAGGATAGATCCGACGAAGAGAAAGAATATAGAGAAGACAGTTTGAATGGAGAGATAAAATCAGATGATAGACAAATGGAGAATGCTGCCAGGACTCACGGCTCAGAACACCCTGAATTTATTATAAAAATCACAATCAAATACAATAAAGTAGGTCATTTTCCAAAATAGCATTTATTAAGGAAGTTAATAGTTACTATAGCAGTTACGGTATGTTATTGGCGATTGAAGTATTCGGTGCTTCCCCGTTCTGCGAATGTTAGAGGCTTGTAGCTACATAAACAAGATTGTACCAACCATTAGATGTAATAGTAAGAGTTTCCATTTGCTAATTTTTACCACTGTTTTGGGGCAGTTTTTACCTATTTTGCTCTTGTCTCAAGCGTTAGAAAAACTATTTGAATGATTGTCTATTCGTGAGAATTCTGCTAATAATGTGTGATAAAAATTATTTATGCATGAGACGTCCAAAATAGGCCCCACTGCGTGAGACTCACGCATAATGCGTGATAATTGGCAGGTATACCATTCCACCCATGATACATCGTGACATAGAGTTGGACTGCTCTTTTCCTGAGGATCAAATGATTGTAGGTTAAATACGAGAGTGGTGATAATGGATAGAGGGTGATTCTGTCACACTAGTAGGACAATTCTATGAAAAATCATAATGCATTTACTCTAATGTATTACCTGTATCACAATTAATTTGCTGCTGCTTCTAATGATTGGTTTTCACTACTGTCATCATTAACATTATCTTCACTAGCAGACACTATATTATCATCACGTAATTCGACCAGTTTTAGATTTGTCCCACGTTTATAGATTTCCAAATTTTTAATTCACTTCGTTTTTGTTGTAGTTTTAAATTCTAGTGTCAATCAAAAGCCATTTCAACAAACCTATCGTTATTTCTCCACGCATAACATATTGCGTTTGCTATCAACAACATGTGATTATGGTATTTTCATTTTTCCAGGGATTTTTCTCATTTTGAAAATGACGCATATGGGAATTGTTTTGTGTTTAATCATGGCCAGAATGGAGAGCCAGTCAGGAACTCAACTCGGACAGGGGCAAAATTCGGTAGGTGTGCACAAATTCGGTCGATAAATGTGTTAGAAATAAATTGATCTTCTCCAGGTAAGTTACTCACTTCAACCATATAGGCCTAGTATAAAAATAGTTATTTTATGCTTCACCATATTGGCGAGTGTGAAACTTATACAAGCACTCACTCAAGGTTCAAGGTTTGGTACCAGGTCGTGTAAATACGACGGAAATGCACATTTCGCATCTCTACAACTCCGATCTTCAACTGTAAGGGATTAATCAAGTGACAGAATTAGCACGATACGAACGCTGTAAATTTAAAATAAGAATTTGAGCCGATCTACTATAAAATCAGAAAAATAATATGCATGCTCCTTAAAATCGAATTATATCTAACGTATTGTATTATAATATTTTCTATCTTAGGTTTGAAGTTGACATTATTTACGGAGCAAGAGGAATACATTAGTATTTACGGCGGCGAAGCTGGCGTGCGTGTCGTTGTTGATAATAGCGACAGGCTGAAATTTCCGGAAGACGAAGGCATTACCATCAGACCAGGGGTGATAACATCACTGAGTTTGAGATATGTATGTATTTTACAATTATACGATTTGCTTGGGCTAAGCATATGTGTAACTGTATTGAGAAGTCTCTTACTATCCGTTGTTTTGCTCTTTAAATTCCCAGATATTCTGAAGCGTAGGCCTATATATGATGGGTTAGACCTAAGTTGACTACTTGATCCCACAAAAGGTTCCTTGGACTTGGAATACTTATTTAGGCGTCGACGCCATCGTTTTTGTTCATTTGTTTTCCCGTGGATTTATAACTCTCAAAGTTTTAGTGACACGTGATGATGTCAATTAAAGCACACCACTGTTAACGTAAAGATGTAGTCAACTTGATAGAATTGACATAAAATTATGGAAAAGGATGAGCTTTTAAATAATCTTTGAGCAACCAAGTCTTACATGTTTTCCTTTATACTGCCCACAATTGGAAAAAGGCATTATCTCCAAAATCCTAGTTTTGAGATAGGCCTATTGATCAAAACGCGTTTGCCGTTAGCCCTTTGTATTGGAAATGAATCAGTAAATGTTTGACAAATATACTAATAATTAAAAACATACTAAATAACTTTCACCGTGATTTGGGGGCTTTAACTCTATTTAAATGGAGATAATACCCTGCTTCAGATGTTAACAGGAGACAATATTGCATGGAAATATGATTTTAGGCACTATCTTCAGTGTATTTTGCATAACGGTAGCCACTTTACAGAAATTTTGGCTAGTAAGTAGAGTAAAGTATGCCAGTGTAAATTATGTATTTAAGAAATTTATCTCACGTGTTAAAATTAAAATTAGTTTACAGTACTAATTATTTTAGTAGCCATCATCGTACGTTAGTCCCATAAAAGTACGGTGTATAAAATACGTTTATTATATTATAGATAATTAGAATACACAAAATGTAAATATATTTTGGTTATACCGTCTTCTATGAAGAATACAAATCGATGTACCTACAATCAAACCTACATCCCCTAAATGCACAGATTTCTACGTTATTTTAAACTACAAAATACAATATAAAATATAAAAAATACATTTTCAAATCTATATTTAATTAATTAAGATGTAAAAGGTGAAAAATATGTAAGCATTTTTAAACATAGAATTTGATTTGATTTGAATTTATTTATAGAAGAGTTAATTCAAGTTATTTGGAATAATTGTCTTATATAGGCCTATACTATGATAAAACTTAATTTAAATGTGAATGTGAGATTTTAACAGCAAACTGATAGGCGTAGGTCTAGAACATTTTTCTCTACACTGCAGATGCTCTATGGCATAATTTTAGAGGCCCAAATGTGAAAAAATCGGCTGCAAATAATATTCTGACAAGTCAAAATGGGGTCCGGGTCGAGTGCCCTTGCGATCCTTATACAATATTGATACCTGCCAACTCTCACGAATATAGTGTGAATCTCATATCATTTTTGGACGACTCAGCCATACATTTTAACGCATGATTTGATTTGAAAAATAACAAATCAATTTATTCAGTAACCCCAAAAATGAGGTGAGGATGCGATCAATATTTACAAAATATTGGCGCTTTCCATGGAATACGTGGTAGATACAACATGGTTACTACATACGATCGACAAAGACGTAATGTAGTTTGATTTATATACCGCCTTATACAGAGTGTCTAGCTGTGGACCAGATGTTACACATTCATATGAAATTCTACGCCCCTAAGGGTCACGTCATGTCCTGTGCCCGAAACAGGCACTACATTTTGCTGTCCACAGCAGGGGATGTATGAACCAGTACACTGGTAAACCCCTTACTCGTCTCAAAAGATGTGATAGGTTATTTATAGTACAAATGAGCCGTTTGTATACACTGGGCCTATTGTTTATAGTCCAGACGTAAAAAAGGTAAATAGTTTTGATTTTGCTTGTTGAAATCAGATTGGGTACTTGGTGCCTTGCGGCGTTTGTCTCACGCCGTCAAAAAAGTTTGCTGGTACCGTAGGTCTATATCATTGAAAAACCTGTTAAAATGTGTAATGGTCCGAATGACCATTCACCAGACCGACGAGTATAAAGATAATTAGGCGTATCTAAAACATCTATTCTATCATTTTTTCGGATTATTTTAGAATGTTGTAACTAAACTCGGTCATCCATACGGTAACTGCTCATCTGAAGGAAATGAAAAGTACCACGATATGCTGAACCGGGCCTATGGCGTGAATAAGTATGTATATGGCTACGACCGAAAGGTAGGTCACATTGTTGTCAACCGATTCTAAATATAGAAAATAACGTACGCTTATTTATCCGGTAATTAACAGATGCAAATCGGATAATTATACGATACATTTCGAAAATAAGGTATATATATATATATATTTACCACTGAGCCGTGGTCACATTTAATATTGCTTCTGTGGACATCCATTACTACGAAAATGGAAATCGCATTATGGTATTCGCTGATTTGCGCAGTTGTATTTTAATCGATTCCATTGGATTCAATTCAATTTCAATTCAATAAACATTTATTTACATCCATATAAAAGAAAAAAATATTTACAATATGAATAATAAGACAATGTACA